>CM023449.1:254383977-254521835 GCA_013339765.2 Haemaphysalis longicornis | reverse complement strand
CATCTTTTAGAAACCTCGTAATTTACTATTGGGAACCTTGCCACTTTTCCTTCACCATTACGAAGTGTTGTTTGTGTAGCTGTTTAGTGTTTAAAATATACTAACTAAATTACAGATAGGGGTCGTCCTGCGTGTTTTTCTACTTCGTCGATTGGTTTTACGCGATAGTTTATTGTTAGATGCAAAGCTCATTAACTGGTTCCATTTACAATGACTCCTTCCAACTGTTTTTTCTTGCTTGCTTATTCTCTTATTTCTCCTTTTTGTTTTATTCGTCTCTCTCTCTCTCTCTCTCTCTCTCTTTTTCTTTCTTTAATACTTCCATTTCAGCAAAAATGAAGGAGACCGAGGAAGATATCTTCATTTTGCAGCTTGATAGACCCTCGCAACCCTCTACAAAAAAGCCACGTCGGCGTGAGCACACACAACCAAGGCGCCATGTGACATTTGGACAGAACTCGACGCATAAAAAACCGTCTTGTCTAGCCATGAACCCATATACGATGGAAACGAATTAAAATAAGGCATATAATAGTTGCGGAAGCGGTAGGGCATTATATTCAATTTCAGATCTGTGCAATCAGTCGAGGAGGCATGACAGATTATTTAGGAGACTGGCATCCGTAATTCTAGAAAGAGGTACAATCCAGTATTTCGGGTTTCGTGCTTTGTAATTATTGGTACAGAGGGGTATGGCTGCATGCGGTATAACAATACAGGGGCGTAACTAAAGAGGCAGAAGTATCATCATCATCATCATAATCAGCCTATCTAAGCCGACTGCAGGGCAAAGGCCTCTCCTGTGGATCTCCAATTATCCCGGTCGTGTGCTAACTGCGACCAATCTATCCCCGAAAACTTCTTGATCTAGTCTGCCCATCTTTCCGATTCCCCCTGCCACGCTTGCCTTCTCTAGGGATCCACTCTGTTACACTTAATGCCCATCGGTTATTTTGCCTTTGCGTTACATGCCGTGCCCACACCCATTTCGTCTTCTTAATTTCTGCTAATATATCCTTAACACGCGTTTGTTCCCTGACCCACTCCGCTCTCTTCTTGTCCCTTAATGTTGTGCACCTATCATCTTCCGCTTCATTGCTCGTAAAAGTATAGATAAGGTAAGTTCAAGCATGAAGGAGTATAACTCCTCAGTCGGGCCTGTTTTTGGAAGTGCCGCGATAAAGTCTATCCACCGATTCGTCCATTAAAAACTTGCACCTATTGATATAGCTTATGAATTTATGTTGACCTTATGTGTGCATTATATTGCAGCACCGGGCCATTCATACTATTTCTTGCCAACAGAGAGAGAGAGAGAGAGAGAGAGAGAGAGAGAGAGAGAGAGAGAGAGAGAGCGAGAGAGAGGAGAGAGAGAGAGAGAGAGAGAGAGAGAGAGAGAGAGAGAGAGAGAGAGAGAGAGCACTTTATTTTAGATTTGCGCTGTTAGAAGGCTGTTGGGGCTGCCGGTTTATGCCGGGCAGCGACGTCAGCGGCTCTGGTGACCAGGGAGATTTGGATCTCCTCGTTTCAACTCACCAGTGCCTCCTCCCGCTGCTCACTGGAGTAAATTGGGGGAAGGGTATTAGGTGCATCCCCATATATGATGTGAGGACGGGTCGTGAGGGCTCCGCATGCGTTGCAGTTTGGAGAGAGGTAAAGGGATGGGTGGGCGAGGTTTAGTTTGGCTGGGTTCGTAAAGGTGTTCGTTTGGAGGAGTCGCCACGTGTGCTCTTGTGCGGGTGAGGGAAGTTTACTGCGGGAGAGGCGGTAGGGCATGGTTATTTCTTGATATTGAAACGGGGTAGACACGATTAGAATTAGCTCTATTTACACTATTTACAAATGGGTAAAATCGGAGACGCAGCAGATGAGGGTTTTAGCTCCTGCCGGGCGCCACACCGATCGTCGTCTTTCTCGTCCTCCACGATTGGCCACATGGCGTGATTTCTCCTCATAGCAGTTGCTTCATCACTTCGACAAGGAAGTCTGCACCGTAACAATGTGATACCATTCTGTCTCTGTCCCCTTACCCTCTGAAATTCACAAAAAGCTCGCCCATCGAAACTACCATTCAAAGCAGCATCTTTCCTTTTAAACAGGCTGAAAAAAATTACAAAGCGATTCTTCCGCTTATTGTTCGCACCGGTAAAGGAACGTGCAACGTAAGAATTGCAACGAGCGCTGATTGTCGCCTTTCGTCCCTTTTCTTACTATCGCAGAGTCTGTCCTGTGCTTCTTGGCGGGACAAGTGGCCCATCCTCCAGCGTCTCACCGGCCCTGCACGCCGTAGACCATTTCTGTTTTCGCGCTTATATCAGTGCAACTCTGTTTGTACTACAACTATTACTATGTTAGCGCATTTTACGTAATTATTTTTAGTTTCTTCATTATGGATGCGTCTGCGTGATGGAAACGAAACGATTACTTGAAACCAATGTCTCATGGCACGAGTGTGTGACACTTCCTTTGTATGCGAATACCGTCGTCGCTGGGTATTCGTTACCATAGGCCTTCTAGCACGTTGCAGGTGCCGGCGCATGTTTTTGTCAGAATCAAAGGCTGTGCCACAAAAGGATGTGATCTGGGTGTGTAAATACACTATTTAGTATTTTAGAATCAAGTGATTTTTACCCAATCCAATTTTACTCGGAATATTTAAGAATTATACATTTCTTCGTCCTTTCATTTCGGCTACTGACCTACATATGAACGACTTGAAACACGCTGTACGTTTGCTTATTGTTGTGAAATGTGTCGTGTACGTGATCAATACAAGTCATGTGTGAACGTAGATCGGCATTTTCTTAACGCCGCATAGACACAAACGGTGAAAATTGTGAAACATTTTACGGATGTTATGAATGCGTTCGCAGTGGCGTGTGATACTCCTATTTTAGCCAGTCATTATTACTGTTTTGATAAACCGGAAAGCGCGGGGAAAAGGGAAAACGGACAAACCGCAACGCTGGCTTTCAACGACATGCGAATCATCGTGTATGACGACTCACTGCGTCAATTACAAGATGGATGATGAGGCGTGGTTTCATACAGCATTGCCGTTGGTTACGCCAGCGAGAAATCTAGCGCCGGCGCCGCCCAGGCAAGTGCTTTCGTCGGGGTGGCAGCGTCGACCCGGTGACCACGTCTTTCTCTCAAATTTTTCTCAAGAAGACGGGGCCGGGCGGGCGCCATAGCCAGCGTGTTTTTCTTTGTTTGGTTTTCGATGTGTTCCGCGCCAGCACGATGCTAGCTTTTTTTTCATATTTTTTTGTTTTTCCTGTGTTATCTGGCCTCTCTTCATCGCTAATTTTAACCGGGTTTTTTTATTTTCTGCGACAACTAAGGCAATGCAAAGTGTGGCCGAGACTCACACTAAACAATGATGGCAGGAACGAGCTGTGCCACCCCTGGAAGTTTTTTCAATTGTGTGTATGGTCTTAGTAAAAATTTTCTTTTCCAAGCCGGGAACGCGCAGGTCGCAGAAACTTCAATGTACAAGCTAACGTCCGGAGCCAGGCCGAAACGTTTTGTGCCGAAAGCTAGAGAAAACACCTTACTTTCTTGCTGTAATAAAATGTTTTTTTTTTACATTTAAAGATAAAGCTTATACTTTAAATTCCTTGTGGTCGAGAAGCCTTGGGATTGGCCTAGAAAATTTTGAAAAAAAAATGGTGGATGGGGCGACCAGAGGAGATCCGGACCCCTAAAGAAGAGGCGGCTGATCGCGCCGCTCTGCCAGCCAAGAATGCAATCACCCCGCAGAACAAGAAGACGGTGCAGTAGTGCAGGTCTTCAACGGCGAGGTAGCGCTCGGCGAAGACTTTGCGCAGGCGGACGATGAAGTGTTCGAACACTGAAGTCGGCCGTGTACAAATAAAGCACCTGTTTACTACGCTTTTCGCTTGACTTGACCTCCTCCTGAGGAGCGCCATACATTTACACAGGGTAAATGGTTCTCAGATACTTTTATGGCGCTCGTCGAGTTTATCTGAGTGAGACAAACGCAGCTCTGCTGCTACGTCAGGCTTGTACCGTTGTGGAAGGTGGCTTTGAATTTTATTGCGAGCATTATTATCTTGCTCGTAGCGTGACATGTGGAACCACCTGCATTTGAACAAGGATGCGTAACTGGCGAATGTTAGGTGTATGACCGCTATAATACTGTAAATGTAGATGACTGCCAGCTTTACAATTGGTAGGGAGCATTTGCACTGTAAAGCAATTGATCTTAGAGGAAAACCTGTCGTCAGGCCGTGGTGAAAGCCTACTTCACTACATAACGGGTGTATGTGCAAAAACGTTTGCCGTCGGGCTCTTGAGTATGAAAAAAATTAGAATGGCTGTTTGCTAGATGCGGCAATGGTACAATGGTAATAGTAATATTGTAGATCACCACCATGCCTTCCTACGCTACATAGACCCTGAGCTCAGGATGAGGCTGCCAGAGGTACTTCCGCGCCGATTAGAGACATTATACCACCGACATCGTCTCAACGCAGCGCTTACGAAGGCAATCCTTTTTCGACTTGGTGTCACCACAAACCCTTACTGCGACAACTGCGGGTCGCCGGAAACCGTGAAGCATTTGCTGCTGGAATGCTCTGCATACATACACGCAAGATGCAGTTTGCGCAGAAACTAGAGCGCCTCAGCCCAGGACCAATGACTTTGAAAGTACTTCTTGGTCCATGGCCATCTCCACCAGCTCAACGCAAAGTACTGGAGGCGTTGTTCGACTAGCTGGACGAGATTGGCGTCACTGCAGTGATTTAGAGTTTAGAACACAGACTTTTTAATCCCACTACTCACAAACTGAGTGTCATTTTCTTGTTATTTTTCTGTCTTCTTTTATTTTTTTCTCTTTCTTCCTCTTTCTTCTGCCCTGTAATATATGGGTCCTTTTCTTTCCCCCTCCCCCTTCCCCCGCCGAGTAGCATGTCGGTGTCGAAATTCCGGCAAACATCTCGGCTTTCTTTTCTAATAAAGAGCCTTCTCTCTCTCTCTCTCTCTCTCTCTCTCTCTCTCTCTCTCTCTCTCTCTCTCTCTCTCTCTCTCTCTCTCTCTCTCTCTCTCTCTCTCCCTCTCTTGATTACCATAATTGCGTTGCTGCAGCTGCTTCAAGGCCGTAGCAAAAACAATTACACCATCTTCCCGCAGGGGAACCCCGAGTAGTATGCGAAGCAGCCATGGGGTCGACTGAAGTTCCCATTAGTTTTCAGTTCGTTTCCGTTGACGTTCAGCTTCGCGTGCCTTCGTTGTATCAGTGGCTTCTTGACATAGTTTGAATGAGTGAAGGACATAAGGCACGTTCGTAGCAAATGCTCCAGTCTCGGTTTGTAGCGCAGTGGGAAGAGCGCCGCGTACCTGACGTTGCGGCCAGAGAGTCGTGGGATCGAAACCGGGCGCCGCCTAACTATTTCTTTTTATAGTGGACTGCGCTGACGTCAGCCCAAACGCTGACGGGGCTGAAGAGACGCGCATTCGCAGTAGAGTGCGGACGGTGGACAACGACAATGAGGGAGGGGGGGACACAGCCCTGAGCATGAGATGCTTCGCATCTAAAAGAGCAAAAGAAAACAAGCAACAATGCGACGGCTTTCCGGCCCGATTGATACGATGGCTTTGAAGGGACGGGATGCAGTGAGATGTGCTCCTTTAATGCCTCAAAAGAAACATAAGGGTGGTGAAAAAAATGAAACGCCATAAGAATGCTCACGTTTTGTATACAATTTTCGGAATCACTGTACATTTTTTTCATCTGTAGTTTTCCGTGCTTGAAAGCAATACGGCGCTTGCCGCTAATATATCGCCTCAGCTTAGGGAGACTTATACTTCATGGGCACAAATATTGCGGCGCCATCTCAGATCAATTCGCCAAACATATCAAGCGATCTCTGTACTGAAGGGGACCGCTTGGCAACTGTGCCGTCACGACGACTTCCTTGTCGAGATTGTTGTGTGAATACAGTTAAACAGCTAGGAAACCGGTGCCGGAGAATATGTGACTAGGGTTGAACTCCTGACTGAACTGCTTTTAAATATTTGCCAGGGCGCTCTGAACCACGTACTCTACGGATGCATGTCTTCAAGAAAACCCGCTTCATTTTTCGCATGTAATGAAGGCATAAATTAACCCACCTTGGTGAACCTGAATTTGCTTGTCGTATAGTTGTGCATAGTTTACCTCCATCGCTCTGGTGAGCCACGTGCCACATGAACCTGAGCTTGTACGATAGGGTTCCTGATTGCCACCAAGCTAGAGAAACGACGATCCACTCTTTACTCCCGGGATGTATACACAACTGAAAAAAAAATGAAGGAAGCTCACACTACCACGTAAGACTTGAAGGTAGCGAAGCTCTGCGCAATCTTCACGACCATCACGGCGGTTTCAGTCCATGGTTGCAGCCGATTTGCTGCTTCTTCGCGGCCGCAACGACCTTTACTGCATCACTGTTGCTGTAAGTGTGAGCCGCCTACACTTTTTTTGGAAGTGATAATCATTGGAAATCACCTTGGAGGGGCGTACGCTATGACGTGTCTTTCTCGTTCCAAGCAAGTGTTGTCCCGATTACGGCAAATGCTAGAGTCTTTCTCGTTCCTAGCAAGTGTTGGCATAAATACGACCAACCATGTATTTGTTTTTTCTTGGGGGGAAGGGGGGGGGGCAATCTTGGCCAATCTCTCTAGATACGTATGCTCGTTTTCACCAATCTTGGCCAATGTTTCTTAGTGGGTAAACTCGGCATTCTTGGCCAATCTCCCCAAGTGGGCATGCTCGGCATTCTCTTGAGACGAGAAAAATAACGATTTGCTAAACAGCTTCGCCGTTAATACAAGATTTTCACTCCCTCATTTCTACAGTATGCTGTAAATAAAGAATAAGCTGGGCGCAGGCAGGGGGCAATGGCGGTTTGTGTAGAGGAAGACGAAGCTCAGAGTGTGTTTTATTGCTTCCACGAGAACCGATTTCTGGGTCCTGCTTTGGCTCCAGGATCCGCGGGCCGGATGAAAGTGGTTAAGATGATGCCGTGGCACCAGAACAAGCAAGTACGAAGAGCATCGGAAGCAGCAATGTTTATGGGCTTGTATTTATTCCCGGGCTGCGTGCCTTAATCTGGCGTACTTAAATCGAATTTTCTTGTTATTGGACGATCACCTGGAGGAGATGACGACGACGATGATGACGATGATAATTATGGCGATGATAATGGCGGCGGAGGCGGCGGTGGCGGAGACCTGCAGAAATGACGCAAAATGTTACGACGTAGACCATCGTCGTATTATTCGTCGTCTCTGTCATCATCAGCTTTAGCCTCTCCTTACTTTTCCTCCTTTGCCTTTCGTATGCTACGTCCCTTAAAGGATTTAGATAATAATGGTGTTATCATATTTACCCACTTGCGGCAACTACGATGGTAGAACGCAACAGCATACAGAAGGATGGCTTGAGAATTTTTTTACCACGTGTCATAGACGAAATTACCCCAGGTTCTTGCGACGTAGTTGCCCGAATGACTTGCAATGAGTTACCCGAATACCCAGGGAAAAGAGTACACTCTAAGAAAAAAGGGTAGAAAAATGGGAGGAAATTCGGCGGTTTTCTCCCCCGGACCAGCGAGATTCTCCCTTTAGCTCGTTACACATAGCGCCCTCTGTACGGCCCTCTACGAAACACCGAAACGGGGGGAGGAAATATTCTCCCCTGTCGTCTGCAATCTTCTGTACGCGCCGACGCCGAAAACGAAACCGTTCATCGTTGCACTGTGGCTTTTCGCCTATTGGGCGCATACGACGACTATGAGCAACACCTACCCTGCGGTGTGCTGCTTGCTTCTTTCTCTCGCCCGTCTTTTTTTATTAGTACCATCTGCTCGCAACGCTTAACGCACGGCTCGCCAGCCGTGTGTTTGAAAGCACATTCTGTGGGCACCGTGCATGCTTGCTGTGTGCGACTCGTCTGCGCCCTGTTCAAAGGTTACCACTGAATTTGTGGACGTTTCATACTGACAGCCCAAGGGTAAAAGAGGTAGCGATGATAGCAAACTGCCCCCTTTTTCGTCAACGAGCACGGGCCGCAGCATATTGACGCATCAGTTACCAACAACAAAAGGCCCCCATTCGGTAACATCTTGGCTGAATGGTTGCCAGACCAGCGATGCGCTCTACGCTAAAAGAGCGAAGGCGAGGCAATGAGTACCATTACCCAAACATAGCTGCCGTACTGTCTCGTGAAACGTTTTTTTCTTCTTTGAGCTATTTTACTGCTTCTTACAAAACGACAAATTAATAAAAGTTTGCAATTGCACGGGTTACATTTGATGAAATAACAAAACCCACCTAAGGCTTACGCACTGCCGTGGGTTATCGAAACAAGCAACAATCTCAGTGTTCCTACCTGCATTCTCGGCGATCAGGGTTATATATACTTTTTCGCCGTTGCAATGTTTAGTTGTGGGTTCTGATGTTCTGATCATGCGGACATGTGAAAAGTGTACTATATGTTGTGGTGTATACGTACGCGTGTATTATGCTTGTGATGTTGTGTGTTGCGTGTATTGTACGTTGGCAATGCCTTTAATGAAGTGCATGCCGCCGTGTTGTGGTATGTTTCTTCCTAATATGTGCCCGCCCACATGCGGCCTCCGTGATATTGGCTGTAATAATATACGTTATCCATAAAAGGAAACGAAGGGAAGCGCCTTGAAGCCCACTGATGGTGATGCTTAGTAGCTGCCCCTCCCCACCCCTACTTTTTTTTGCGTCATCTATCCGTCATTTTAAAACGTTGACGATTGCTTTACTTCGAGCACGCTAGGGGGCGAGCTGTGTCATCTTGCTCGGACGGATGCGACAGCGACGGATACGTTTTTCGTGTCGCCTGCATTGCTTTTGCGCAGAGATTTACGATTGCAGACGATCCGCGTTTTGATGCATCGGTTGTAGCAAGGTAAGGCGACTAACAACAACTGTGTGGTGTAGTGGCGCCCTCTAGTGGAACGCCCGCTCACTGTGTGGCGCTTGGTTGTATGAATTGTAACTAGATGTCGTTGCTGTGGACGCACGGACGGGTCACGTGCGTATGCGTCTCGGTGCCGTCTTGTTGAACAATAAACGTTCTCTTTGGGTTCTGGTCTTGGTACGAGCAGGCCGCACTCTTTCTTCTTGGGCTGATGGGTGGGCCCGGCGGCCGTTCCCTCGCTCCGTCGCTGCCGAGGCCGCTCGCCGTCGCCCACGACACAACATCTTTTTTGGCGACGAGGATGGGGAATCATTTTCTTCTGCTCGACGACGTCGTCGACGGGTCCGGCAGAATAAAAACGTGAGTGCGTTTGGACCCTCGCTCGAGTGTGACCTGTCCGGCTCGTCTGGCGTCGCGAGGCCTAGCGTTCTTTGTGCTGACGCTTGTCGAACCGTCGTTTAGGCCTCGCCCTACTTCATTCTCCTGCTTCTGCTCCTGCGTCTCTCTCCTTCCTGCTTGGCAGCATGGGCCTCTTCGATAACCTGCCCGTTTTCCTCGAATTGCAGGGGCCGCCTCCGATTCCGTGGCATAACTGGAAAAAATTGTTGTCAGGCCCATCTCGAGGCGGCTGGGCCATGGAGGAAAGAATACTAAGGAGAGGCCCCTAGCATCCCAATGCATTGCAAAAAGTGTGGAGGAAGTTACGTCATTTTTTCTTGAGCCCATGGACAAGGTTGCTTACTTGTTTACAACTGCGGCGGCCAAATTAGGGCAAATAAAACGGACAAATTTTTAAGGCGCTTGGTATGTCGCTGCCTCGCTACGCTTGCAAATCAGCGCAGTCGCTACGACAAACGTTTTTAGATTAGGCCAGTTTAAAAACTCTCCGTCGGAGGCGTCTGCCGTTCGCCATCACCGCGAGCTTGTTGCTATGACGACGACAAACGCTACTTTGCCAGGCTTAAGAGCTGAAAAATCGTCCTTCTATCTCAAAAACGAAGGGCGTTTTTCGATTGAAACTTTGGGTGAGGGTTAGAATGGGCAAATTGAAGGCGAAATCGACAGCTTAGAACATGATATCGCACCGAGGAATTAGCGATGAAGCTGTTTTCGCTTCGAAGCGGGAGGGCAGGGCGACGCCATGTTAGTCAAATCAAACCGGAGACAGCAAAGGATGATGGGATAGAGTGCTGGGCTCCGTGGGCTCAAAGTCATGGCGGGACTCGGCTTCACAAATGTGACGTCAGGGCCTCTCCTAACCTTTCTTTCCTCCATGCGGCTGGCGGCAGCGACTGGAATGACGGACGACGCGCGTCGGCGCTCGTCAGCGTTTTGGGTAGGGAGGGGCAACGAGGTATTTTGCTGAGGCGGAGCAGGGACGAAGCAAGGAGGGGACGCCGCCAGTAACGTGACTCGACGCCTAATGTAACCAGCCCTATCGTGACCGACTCCGTGACCGACTGTAGTGTGACCGCATCCTCTCGGCTCGGGCCATTTCGAAATTCGACCAACTTTTGGAGCAGCTGGACCGGCTCTTCGCTGCGTCCACAAATACGCTTGTTGAACGACATGAGTTCACAAGCCGTCGTCAATTTCGGGGGGAAAGTTTTTTAGAATACGTGACCGCTCTAAAGGAGAAAGCCGTACGTTGCAAGTTCGGGCTGACGTACGCGGAGCGCGTCCGAGATCAAATCATACATGGAACGTCTAACCCCCAGGTTAGAGAAAAGCTGCTCGCACATGGCGAAAAGTTGTCTTTGGAGAAAGCTGAAGAGATTGGTCGGAGTTTTGAATCGTTGTCGTTGGCGAACCAAGCCTTCGGTTCGCATCATCAAGGTACAAGCGGTAGGCCGACGAGGAGAAGGTGGCGTCGCGGAAGATGGCGGTCGGGGAAGCCGCCGCGATCAAGATGGCGGCGTGGAGGATCAAGATGGCGGAACAGGAATTCAAGACGGCCTGGCCAGCCGGGGAGGCCGTGACGTCATTCCACCGGGTTCGGGAAAGGCAAGATGGGGCCCCCAGATGGACGTTTCCATTCGCAGTCAGCTGCAGAGTTTCGCGGTACAGTCCAGGCGAAGAAAGTTTGCAGGCAAGCTTCAGTTATGCGAGCGATGCGGAAATAAATCGCATAATTCAGCATTTCAAATTGTCCAGCCAGAAATCGGCGCTGCAACTCTTGTAATAAGTGGGGACATTTCGCATCGATGTGCCGTAAGCCGGGCACCAGTGCATCGAGGTTCTTCGAAGGAAGCTACGGGATCCGCTTCGACACCGGAACCTGTAGAGCATCCAGCATCCACGGAGATCAACGCACACCGCAAGATCTTCCGTCTTAACAGTCAGCACTTCTTCTAGAAAGGGACTTAGTCCGTCCAAGCGGAAGTCAGCGTCAACAATCCTCCAAGAAAGGACTTAGTCGTTCAAGCCGAAGTCAGCGGAGTGACCATGCAACTCTTAGTCGATACCGGAGCATCCGTGTCGTTGATGACTGTCGAAGATTTAAAGCGTCACTTCAGTAAACAGCATGCGCTGTCCAAGGTTTCCGTCAACTTGTGTAATTTTTCCAAGCAGCGTATCGGCATCCGCGGCTCATTCCAAGCTCCTGTTCAAGTCTTGCAACGGTCTTGCTCCGTCACATTCTACGTCACCGACAAAGGGACATCTCTTTTGGGGCTCGACGCCATCCAGCAACTGGGCATTCAGATCGAACGGTGGCGTCTCTTACGTGTCGACTAGCATCGGTGTGTGCAGTGCAGTGTCCCGTGAATGTGCCCCCGGGTTTCGAACATCTCTTCAACGGCGAGTTGGGTCTTGTCAAAGACGTCTCGCATAAGATCCAACGGCGACCAGGTGTGACTCCAGTTGCATCTAAGCTACGCGATTGCCTCTTGCTCTCCGTGATCCAGTGTCCAGCGAGCTGCGACGCCTGGAGGACAATGATGTCATTGAACGTGTCGACGCCTCGGAGTGGGTTTCGCCACTCGTCGTCGTCCGGAAAAAGAACGGTGACATTCGGCTGTGTGTGGACCTCCGGGAACCGAATAAGGCAATTATCATTGATGGGTATCCTTTACCGCATGTTGAAGAGCTGTTGCAGATGTTTCATGGTGCTGTTTGTTTTTCTAAGCTCAACTTAGCGTCGGCTTATCATCAGTTGTTGTTGGAAGAGGGAAGTAGGGACTTAACTACCTTTGTGACTCATGAAGGCTTATTCAGGTTTAAGAGGGTGTGTTTTGGTCTGGCGTCGGCACCTGCGGTTTTTCAAAAAATGATGTCTCAGATCTTAAAAAATTGCAAAAATGTTGTTTGCTATCTTGATGATATTCTTGTTTGGGGAAAGACTCAAGCTGAGCATGACGCGAGCCTGGTTGAAGTCTTAACATGTATAGCAAACAGTGGCATGAAGTTGAACGACAAATGTCTTTTTTCGGTCAAGGAACTTGATTTTTTGGGTCACAAGATTTCGGCTGAGGGCATCTCACCTTTGGAGAGCAAAGTAAAAGCTATAGTTCATGCTCCCGCTCCTACGGACATAAAGTCACTGCAATCATTTTTAGGTCTTGCAGGATACTATGCTAAGTTCATAAAGAACTATGCAGAGATAGTTGAACCACTTCGCCTCATGCTCAGGAAGGGTCAGACGTTTTGTTGGTCTGATGATGCTCAGCGCAGTTTCGATCAGTTGAAAGCGTGCCTCACATGTTCTCCGGTTGTGAAGGTCTTTAATCCTGACTTGCCTGTAGTAGTTACTACCGACGCATCTGATGTGGGAATTGGCGCGGTACTACAGCAGCGGTATGGTTGTAGGCTTGAAACAGTAGCCTTTGCTTCTAGAACTTTGTCCGAGACTGAGAGAAAATACTCTGTGGGAGAGCGCGAAGCGCTGGCTTGTTTGTTCGCGTGTGAAAAGTGGCACATTTTTCTTTGGGGCAGACGTTTCACACTTAGAACTGACCATCAGGCTGTAGTTGCTTTGTTAGCCGCAGGAGACTCAGGTCGGAGACCTTTGAGGATTTCACGGTGGTCAGCTCGTTTGCTGTATTACAATTTTGACATCGAGTACTGCAAAGGGTCAGAAAATCTGGTGGCTGACGCTCTATCGAGATTACCCATTCAGACCGGTCAAGAACTTGTTAAGGAGGAAGAGATAGTGTCACTAGTAACATCAGTAGTCGATAAAGAAACCGTGCAGCTGGCAACGAAGGCCGATGTGACGTTGCAGAAGGTAGCAGAGTATGTGTCAAAGGGTTGGCCTGATAAGAAAAAGGTACACAGTGACTTAACAGCTTACTTTCATGTAAGGGATGAACTTTCTGTTGTGGACGGATTACTCATGCGTGATGACCGTGTAGTCATTCCTTGTGTACTGGTACCTACGTTTCTCGAGTTAGCACATGAAAATCATCAAGGAATAGTACGAACGAAGCAACTTCTCCGGGAACGTTACTGGTGGCCTCAAATGGATCGCAATGTTGAAGAACATGTAAAGCATTGTCACGTTTGTCAGCTGGCAGACAAGTCTGCTAAGCCTCATGTAGCTCCGTTGCAGCCAGTGGAATGGCCTGAAGGGCCTTGGCAAAAGTTGGGAATGGACATCGTCGGTCCGTTAGATGTGTCGTACCCCCGATTTCTTGTTACACTAGTCGATTACTACTCTAAGTGGCCTGAGGTTCTGGGCACAAATTCCATTTCAACTGAGGATGTCATTAAGTTGTTGGACTGGTCTTTCAGTCGGGAAGGGCTCCCTGAGGTTTTAGTGACGGATAATGGACCCAGATTTTGTCTCCAAACAAATGCAAGAGTATCTAAAGGAGAAAGGTATCCGCCACGTGTTCTCGTCGAATTATTACCCTCAGGCTAACGGCCAGATTGAACGGTTTAACAGAGTTCTCAAAGAACATTTACAGGTAGCCAGACTTGAAGGCAAGGATGCTTCGAAAAGCATTACACAATTTCTTGGGTCGTATAGGGTCACACCACATTCAGTGACAGGTCTTTCTCCAGCTTTTTTGCTGCATGGACGTCAGCCTCGTTCCAAAGTGGATATTAGCAACTTCAGGATACGTAAAAAGGCAGCAGAATCGGACAATTTCCTGCCTCATGTTCGGAATCAGGTCTTCACGAAGCAGCATAAAGCTAAACAGTACTTTGACAGAAGGAAAGGTGCGCAGCAGACCCGCATAAAGGTGGGAGATGTCGTGAAGGTAAAATTCCGTAAGCAAGGATTTCTGAAGTATAGTAAGCCGTTGACAGTGCAAGCTCAGGTTGCACCTTTCACCTTTAAGCTCAGTGATGGAAAGATCTGGAACGCTTCGAAACTCACAGTCGTTCCGAAGCGAATTGAGGTTGGCTCGGCACCGTATTCCTTTGAAAATGTTGAACTCTCTTCGAGGCATAAAGAGTTTTTATACTCTTCGTCTAACTTAGACATTTGTGACAGTCAGTCCCCTAGTCTACCGTTGACAGATGGGGCAAACCCCAGTGTCCAGACAGACTCTGATCTGTCAGAGCTTCCTTCCAGTGCAAGGTCTGGATCCGTTGTTCCTCAGGAAACGGTAGAATGTCAGGAAGAAAATAGTGAACAAACAGATTCCAATAGCCATGTAGACAACACAAGGGAAAATGAGGGGGCGTCTGGTTCGTCAGATAATTCAAGTTCATCGTCTACGCGTCCACGCCGTAAGACTAAGCAGCCTCAGTGGCTTCGCGACTATGTGCGGTAGGGGGTATACGTACGGTTCATGCTTTGCGTCATGTTGGACGTGATGTGGTGTAGTGCATTTAAGATGCTGTATGTATTTCACAGAGTGTGCGAACTTCTTTTGCACGGGGAGATGATGTGGTGTAGTGGCGCCCTCTGTGGAGCGCCCGCGCACTGTGTGCGCGGTGTTGTATGAATTGTAACTAGATGTCGTTGCTGTGGACGCACGTGACGGGTCACGTGCGTATGCGTCTCGGTGCCGTCTTGTTGAACAATAAACGTTCTCTTTGGGTTCTGGTCTTGGTACGAGCAGGCCGCACTCTTTCTTCTTGGGCTTGTGGGTGGGCCCGGCGGCCGTCCCTCGCTCCGTCGCTGCCGAGGCCGCTCGCCGTCGCCCACGACACAACAAACTGGTTGTTATCAAGCGGCCGCATTGGATGGTTGTGATCTCGTGTGCGGTGAACGGCGGGGTTACGAGCCTTTCGGAAATAAAGGCGGCATTTTGAAAGCAATGGGTATGACTTCTACTATGTTTACGGCGGCGCGTTCGCTCTGAACGCGTAGGCGGGGCGCGCAGCGAGACGAATGCAAGAAGTCGCGCATATACGATTGGCGACATCGCTTGCTAACCGCAGTTCTGGTGCTCGGTAGGTAATTTCTTGGTTATTTTAGCGCATTTTAAGCGCACACAACCACAGTAACCTACGTATTTGTACTTCCTCGATCCTCAAACCGATCAGCTCGCTAGGCCTTTCTCGCATGACAAGCCTTGCTCGGGTGATGCTGCCAGGGGAGGAACGCTCCTCCATTAGCTCACGAAAGGGGGAAATCTTCCTCCACTCCTAGGGGTAGAAACGCGCTCCTCTCTCTTATAGGGAGAATCTTTCTACCTCTTAGGGAGCAATATATGATACATTCCTGTTTCACCCTTAAAGGAGAAACTACCACACCCTTTTTTCTTAGAGTGTAGAGGAGTTGCGTACAACCGCAACGTGCTGTTTCGCGCGCTCTGCGCATGCTGCCAGTAGAAGAACCATCGTAAGGCGCATCTGGGCCATTGACGCATGCCAGTGAGAATGGCATGCGTGATTGAGTGCCCCCAAACTTTATTCTCTCGACCCGGTGGTGTTAGAAGAGCCTTTAAATCCCGCAGGGTTATGTGGGACGAACACAAAGTGAGGAAACCCAGGCCTTTGTAGCGGAGTGTGCAACCCACTGGGTTTGTTGCTAATTAGCTAATTACTAGAAGTTACTGTGTCTGTGGACATAGTAACTACATCGGACGTTGATACACACGATGTGAGTCTAAAGAAACAAAAAGAAGCTCAGTCGACTCCCATTCATAAGATATCCGCCGGGAACCGCAAAAAAACTTCGAAGTAACCGAACTTCCACTTTAAAAAAAAAGCACAAGAACGGCATTATCATTAGTCCGCAACACGTGTTGTTTCTTGATTCCGTTCAGAATCCCGACTTTCGTACCACAGTCGAGCGTATGGCACGGATTGTCATGATAGTCGAGATTTGTCTCTAAAATCGAGCCTTAAAAGTGCTCCGCCCAAAGTGCTCACACGGTGATGCTGCAAACAAAAAAAAGAAGGAGAGAAAGGGGGGAAGGGGGGAGGGGTGCTTAGAACCTCGACCAGTTCATTCCGTCTCCACCTGCCGCTGTGGCCAACAGCTGCACGTGTTGCCGGCGGCCTCCCAGGACACGCAAGTGGTGGCCGTCTGCAGTAGCGACAATCACACTCCGGGAGCTGCGGACCGCCCTGGATCGATACCCAAAGCGGCAAAGTGTCTCTGGCATTGACGGGGTGGCGTATAAGAATGCTCCAGAACCTGGAAGTCACACAGCTGGAGTCGCTTTCTGCACCTCCTCAACCGGGTGTGGAGGGAGGGCAGCCTCCCCTCCTTCTTGGCGGGTGGCACTTGTCAGGGCCGATGTTCAAGGTCGGTAAGGCCACCCACCGAGCCTACATCGTGCCGGCCAGTATCCCTGAGGTCCGCTCCAGGGAAGCTGATGGAGATCACGGGGCCTGGCCCACCTCCAGTGAATTGCAGGTAAGCAGGGCATCTTCCAGGAGCAGCAAAGCGGCTTCAGGCGCCACCGCTGTACGGCTGATTCTTTGGGGGATGTCGTGTCTATGCTGGAGCAGGTCCGCCATGACAAGGGCGTGGTCTTCTTGCTCCTGCTGGACATGAAGTTAAACCTTCGATCCATCCCCCACACGGCCATCCTAGAGGCCCTGGTGAGCATGGACGTTCTGGGGCACCTCCGGAGTTACGTGAGGGCGTTCCTGCCAACGGGACACTTCAAATAAAGGTGGGCCCGAGCAAGCAGCAGCCCATGAGACGCCAGCTCTGGGGTTTCCCCGGGGGAGTGGGCGCAGCCCATTCCTATTTAACCTCGTCCTAGATCCCCTCCCGGACTGCATCCCAGCTGGGCTTGCGTTTCCACTGAGGATGGCAGTCTATCTCGACGACATCACCGACCTCGGCACACGTATTAAAGAGACTACTATACAAGGTGAAGGCGTTCCCCCAGGGGGCGCTATAGGCAGTCGCCGCCTTCCTGACAAGCCGCAACCTGCAGCGTCCGAGTAAAAAAATTCAGGCCTTTGTTTTCCTCCCAAGGGGCTACAGGGGCACGCAAGGCGACAAACCACCGCTCACCTTGAATGGCCAGTCCTTTTCGTGGGGCAGCAGTGGCCAAGTATCTGGGGCTCGTGGTTGACTTCCAGTTGTCCTATGTACCTGCAGTGAAGTCGTTCCGGCAGCGCACAAGGAGGGCCCATCAGGGCGTGCGGAGGTTGCTGGCGCGTGGTCAGGGCTGCACACACAACGTGGGACGCTGCGAGTGTTCCATGGGATGGCGTCCTCCGCCGTCCTCTATGCTCTGCCTCTTGTGCAACTCAAGCCGCGAACCGTTGGGAGGAGCTGGTGATGGATCAGCGCAGGGCCATCTCGCCTTTTCCTGGGCTTTCGGACCACATCTCGCGGGCGGCAGCGACGTCCACGGGGACAGGCCTCCTGTCCTATCCGGATGCAGGTCCTAACAGGTGGGGCTCCACCACATCCACCACCTGCAGGGCACAACCGCACGGCGCGGCAGTCCCCCAGCTCTACACCGCAGGCCGGCCCAACTCTCAGATGAGCATGCTGCTCAGTACCTAGGAGAGCCACATCGCATTGCCGCAGCGGCCCTCGCCTGGAGCTACCACCCACAGACACGGGGCAGGCTTAGGCAATCGCCACAACATTGCTGGGGGCCCGTAGCAAGAGGTCCATCTACCAGAGGTGGCCGCCTTGCTGCAAGACGACGCTGTCGGAGTTTCTCCAGGTGTACACGGATGGCTCCGTGCAACGTCGACGGGCTGAGCCGGAGCCTTCTGCACGATCCAGGGAGCTCGGCACCAGCCAGGTGTTCAGCCTGCTCCTCTCCAGCCTCATTCACCTCGCAGAGCTGGCCTGGACTCCACTTGTCCTGCGAATCTCCTTTTCTAGAGCAGGGGACCCAGGTTCGGGCGGCCATTATACTGACTGAGTAAACTCGGACGCCCGTGGCGGCCGCTGCTGCGGCGTGGTTTACGCATTGACCACCATAGCAGACATATTTCTACCCAGACAGAAGCAGAAATTTCGAGCTCGTTTTTCTGTGCATTGGTTGTGCAGTCATCGGGCAACAGAATCCAGTTTGGCTAGCGACTTCGAGGCGGCCTTTCGTTCGATGACCGTCGAAGAGCAAGTGCTCTGCGGTTTTACCGCGACGGGCAGCTTCACGGAAGTGGTTGGTTGGCAACCGCACCATCGACCCACCACCAGTCCGGCAGTCAGCCGGTGTGTGCGCAATATTCTTGGACGCCGAAGAAAATAGAAAATTTGTTTATTATTGGCTTCGAGGACATACCTGTGGCGCCACTTACCGAGTGAGCGTCACTTGTAGGTCGCCGAGTCGTGTTGTCGTCTGCCAACGTCTTGCTACAAACACATTTCCTGTGCGTATGCGGAAGCGTGCTTTTTTGTTGTGGCCACCGTCTCCTCCCCCTCCTTGTGGATTTCATGCAAATTACCCAAAAAGGTTATCTGCAGACCGATTAATCCGGGCAAGCAATCAGCGACTCGCGTGTTTCGCGACACAGCCGCGTTTAGGGAGTTTGCTACGATCGCGACCCACAGCTTGTACGCAGCCAGCTAAAGCCACGGACGATGCAACTGATGCCGAGTAAAGTACGCTGTAAATTTATATGTACTTGTGACGGACATGTACGAGACTGTGTGCGCAAGGAAACACCTTGTAACAGCGACGGAAACGCGTCGCTCATTTGTGACCTCACCGCGTGTACTGCTCGCATTGCCTGGTAATACGCGGAACGGTGATCGGATTTCTTCGCCTCAAAGTGTGGTTATGGTCTGCAGTTTGGCGTAATCAGTGCCTATTTCCCCAACAATGTTTTTAATAGTTATGAGCGGATTTGATTAACGATCATTGCCGTAGCCTGTACTCTGCACTACCTGATATGTTTACTTTTTCGCGACAACTTGTCCACAATGTATGAACAGTATGAACGCGAGTTTTTAACGCCTTTGAGCGGGTTTGGGCAAGGCTATGTATAGTTTTTATTAGGGACCTCGGCGTGGGAATTTATAATTGCAACGTGAGCTTTGCTGTTTACAGTGAGCCGGCCTTTCTCAAGAATCATTTCGAAAACTCACGACTGCTCACAGAATGCGAGGCTGTGTACGAGGCGAAATACGTCGGTAGTGATTTGTGTTAATGGGGAGTTTTAGAATAGGAGAACCGAGCGTAGGGGAACCCAAACGCAACACACCGCGCCCGACGGGAGGGTCTTTCTCCAACAGCTCGCAGCCGACTTCGGATGCACGCATAGAAATACTAGTAATCGAATGTTGGGACTTTAGGCTTAGCGTCGCGGCAGATATTTCATTGCCGCCATCGTTGCAGTTGCGAATGAAAGTACCTAAAAAAACAACTTTTCACCGCACTGTCACCCCCCTTCTCGTATGTGGAACTCAGTAACCGCGGCGATTGGATACCTTCCACGGCCTCGGCCGATACTGCGCGCAGGTATCGCCACCCTTCGGCCACTCACCACACCGCACTTTCGGCCGGCGCTGCCGGGACCGACCTCCGAGGCCCTGGATACTGTCGAAAGCTACACACAGCAGATAGGGCTAACGCTGGCACCCGAGAAGACAGAGTTTGTGGTCATCCACGGTGGCAGGAAAACCCCATCCAAGGATGAGGACAAGGCGAGCGTCTACCTCACAATTGGGGAAAGGCCTATCCTTCGAAAACGCTCCATACGTATACTCGGGATGTTTATCGACGAGCAGTGCATAGCATCCACCTGGTTTGGCCGGACAGTTCGTGTCACTAAACAAGTCATCCAAGTCCTACGCAGGATCGCCAGCCGCACGAGGAGTCAAAGAGAACGAACTGCGACATTTTGTACGTGCATTTGTACACTCCCGTATCATATACGGAGCACCGTTCCATCCGATCACGCGCACGCAGCTAAGCCTTCTTGAGCGCCTAAATAATGAAGCCAGGAGGGTGATAACCGGGCTTCCGAATATACGCCCCTTCCGACTCTCAAAAAGCTGCCAGCGGGTTGAAGCGATATAGCGGACCTAATGTTTACTCATGAACTCACGCATATTGCGCGATTAAAGTCCACCAAAGCAGGCAGATTCACTCTGAAAAAAGTTGGTTTTGAAATCTCGACATTACCCACCCGACCCACTCCCAGAAATATCTCCCCCCTGGGAGCACATCGACATCGTAGACTCAAAGCCGCTACCCTAGAACATGGGACAAGAACAAACGGCAAGGAGACAAGCTTTCGCAAGAAGACACGACAACCCAAGCAAGGCAACTCATCGATGGCAACAACCTTATTCGCAAGACCCATGTCATCTATGTAGATGCAGCAATCGGTGAGCAGAGCAGCAGCCAATGTTCACCACGGCATGGACAAGCCATGATGCAACAACGCGAGGAAACAAACTCCACCTCACCCGTGAAGCCGTCAGCAGCTCCCTTGCAGAACGTGCGCCATTGTAGATTTTGCCGAGCACGTCAGTTTGGCTCAACAACCAAACGGGGGAAGATTGCTCCCATCACTACCGAGGCTACACGGACTTGCAGGAAGCCTATCGTGCCTGCCAGAAACACTCGCACTACTACACCGTCGTTGTCAAGAAACTTCGTCTCCACGTTAGCTACCTCCGTGCTCTGGGACACGACTTCACGTACACTGGATCCCAGGACACTCCGGAATACCAGGAAACGACCGGGCCCACCGACTAAGCGCGCTTTACTTCTATCCGCGCAGTCGAAACCACCCGAGCGATTTTCCAGCCGGTTAGCCGATTACTGGAGATGCACAATCAGTGGCTAGAATCCCGCAAATAAACGGTTTCTTTTGCCAAGCAGCAACCGACACAGCTTTCTACGCAGCGCGTGCAATCCACTTAATATCCTCCACTTCCTCGCAAGGCTGCTACCCGCTGGCAGCAAGTTACGCTCCGGCGGGTACAGACTGGCAACCCTCCTTACCCCCTACCTTTTGCAGCGCTTCCGAAGCAAGGAAAGCAGCCGTTCCCTCGACCAACCCAACACTGGAATGTGCAGCCCATGTGGAACCCGGGCTGACCTGGAACACCTCCTGTGGTTCTGCCCGCTGTACTCGACTCCCAGAGCTCGGGCCCTGGCCTCACTCCCGAGTGAGATAAGGCCGAACTCCCTTCAGAGCTGGGCTGCACCACCCCCGTGTACAACTGCAGCGGTCGCCAACGAACTTTGGCGGTCGCTAAACCAGTTTATGGATGATGCAGAAGCTCCTGCCACCGGTTCCCGGCTCGGACACACTGTCAGAACCACAGCCCGTCACGACCGAAGCCAGTGATCAAACGACGAAACGTTTACCTCTTTTTTTTTTCTCTCTTTTTTTCTTTCACAGCAGCCTTAAATTGGCTTCAAAATGTGAAATAAACGTGTTCAACAACAACAACTCCGAGGCCGGTCGACATTAATCGCGGCGGATATTTGAGCATCGCTTTGAAAACAACAGCTGATGATACTACCTAGCGCAATTTTTTATCACACTAACACCCACTTTCACCGATCTGTCACTTGCTTTCCACGAATTGTGCGACTTTAAAAAGCGGCGACAAGTTATTTGTTGCTGCCGCGACATGCGTCGGTTTAAGCCGCTCCGTCGGCCGTGCGGGCATGCACGGCGGGTGCGTGTGCTTCTGCGAGCAGTAAACGCTTCATGATTCTTTTCTTGCTTTATATACATTTCTTGCAAATAAGGGAAATCCAGAAACTTAACTCGCGATCGTCGTAGTCCACATTGTTGATCGGGGAAATAAGCCACTGCTTACGCTTCGGGGGCATACGTCATACACCGGGAGGTTCCCGTTTGAACCCGTTCCCATTTCACCCTTCCCTCTTGTTCCGTCCCGTTTCAACCCGGCGCAAAAACGACCTTCTCCCGTTTCAGCCCTTTCCCACTTGGCCCGTTTCCCGTTTGAACCCGTTCCCATTTAACCTTCCCGTTTGTTCCTTCCCATTTTAACCCGGGGCGAAAGAACCTTCCCGTTTCACAATTTCCCCGTTTAGAGCCACTTCCCGGAATAACGTACCCAGTTTATGAAACGTTATAAAAACATTTTCATATTGTTTTTCATTTATTTCCGTTTGTTCACAGCCGCTGCGATAGCATGCTCAGTACATCCAGAGTCCTCAATTGACTGCTTTTCAAACCTGGGCTTCACTTTTTGAATCTAGAGACGACGACATTTGGTTACGATTCGTCATACCAATTAACAAATCTTTTAAATTAACAAAGCCTAACAAACAAAGTAACATTTAACAAATTAATAAACAATCTTTTAAATTAACAAACAAGTCTTTTAAACTAACAAACCAAAAAATGATAAAATAAAAAAGCCCAGAAAAGCGCCGCGGAAGCACAAATAAAAAATCGCAAAAAAACCCCTCACTTTGAAAGAATCGTATTTGGCGGACTAACACATGTAATCGTTATAATAGCGCAAGTGTACATCAATGTCGAAAAGAAACAGATGAAAACTATAAAAGATAAAAAGATGTATAAAAATAAAAGTAACCCTATGTATCTGGAGACATATGCCATATCTGGCTATAAAAAAATCGCAGTCATGAGAAGCGGCGAAAAATATAAACTTAGCTTTGCGTTTTATTGATTCTGTTTATTCCCGTCACTCTGGCGTACTCAGTTTGCATAGTAGGGCAAACCTTCAAAAACTCAAGCAGCGCAGGGTCGTCTCTAGCCTAAATTTTCTTTACTACAGAAACTTAAAATTGTCGCGGTAATACTACCTCTAAGGGCCTTTCAGACGTTCAGCGAGAAGACATCATAGTAAGACTATTAGGCAGCCAACCAGCTGAACGGGAAGGTCGTTTCGGGAACTGGCGCACACGGACGGGTCAAGCGGGAAGGGCGTTTCGGGAATGGGTTCAAACGGGAAGGGGTCAAACGGGAATGGGTTCTTTCGGGCTACACCCATTGATTGTGGCTTGCTTAGGATTTCTGCCTCAGTCTTAAGGTGAGCTGCAACCAGTTTTGTGAAGCCCATATCGCCACTTTGGATGCAGATAAGCCCGGACTGAGCACTTCTGCAGTGCAGCCTCAGAAGTGCTTCACCTCGTATACGTTCATATGCCTTTGTAGATATATGGGGCTGAGAACAACACAGCGACAAGTTGTTTCCTCCTCGGACCATGTCGGCCTTACTTTCTTAAAATTCCTTACTTGTTCAAGCAAGAATAATGCGGAAGACACGTTTTCAGCGGCCTTTTGCCGTATGTACGAAAGGTGCGCACTGAAGGAATCCTCTCTCAGCTGTTGCAGCGGTTTAGTCGCACAATTTGACTCATGAGGTCGCTTTCCTTCCTTTTCCACTTAACTTTTTCTGTAGTCAACAAGGTTGACGCCGATCTGCTGTCAACATAAACACCTCCATCATGCTTGTCTTCAAGGATCACCGCTCCAGGCTGTCCCGAATATCCATCTGGTAGCGTGTCCACGGGGGCGTCGTCAGGCAGGGTTTCTGTTGTGGCAGCACACGGAAGCGGGATAGAGCGAGATGTAACAGCTGACGAAGCGTCAGCGCACCCTGCGTCCCCAGAACGAGCCCTTTTATTCGAGCGCTCTTGATGTTCCGGCGAGCTCCGGTCCGGTGCTCTAGCTGCAGAAAATTGCATGCAGATGACAACGAACGCGAAAAAACGATGAGAATCAGAGCTCTTCGCCTTTCCCATTTCCCCTGTTCCCATTTGAACCCGTTCCCATTTGAACCTTCTCGTTTGTTCCCTGCCGCTTCAACCCTGTACAAAACGTCCTTCCCGTTTCGTATTTTCCCATTTAGCCCCTTCCCGGAATAACGCACCCAATTTCGACTCAGGTGACTCGAACCGAGGCGTGCGATTTTTAAAATTAAAGTTGCGTCCGACTGTATTTTAACCTCATGTTTTGAGTTACGTTCGACGTAACCGAAAGTCAGAAACTTGCGCCCGCCGTAACCTGAAAATTAAAATGGAAGTTACGTCAAACGTATTCATCACCGTAAAAAAAACGTTACGGCTGGCGGAGCCAAAGTATGAAGACGCCCTATGAACCTGCAACGTTTTTGCAATGGTCCGTTTTACGATACGCGGCGCCAATTAAAAAACAACACGTAGGTTGCTGCGTTACGTCCAACCCGGTACAGCACACCTTCCGTCTGCTTCTGCGTTGGTCGAGCGCGGTCTGGAACGTGTTACTCGCATGCGTACGCCGCGGCAGCGGTGATGGTGCCAGTCCGTACGGTTGCATAAACGAATGCACTTATATGCAACGCACAACAAAAAAAGAAAGAGCGAGAATTAACAAAATAGAACTTTTCCAGCGGTCGCAGTGCCAGTCTGTAGCGCCCGCAGCTCTTCTCAAGAATGAAGTTGGGGTTTTAACAAATGCAACTATTAATTTATTAGGGGTAGTACAGGTATACTGTTTTATTTGCAGGAAAAAGATATCGCGAAATATTATTACCAAATCTTAACTAACTACAGAAAAAACTTATTTTAATGAAAGCGAGAAAGGGCCAAGCCATGGTGGTACGATCCATTTAATGTGTACGTCGCTAACGGTCACTTTATATGCAAATGTCTGTAGAAGAATGGCCATTGAAGTCTAAAGCTGAAATTTTTCCTCGGAGGAAACAGTTCGCACATATTTTTCATCCAGGCGCTAAGAACACGTACCCCAAGCCGTTTTCTCTTGCGTGTACTTTTTACGGGTAATACATAAGCGGGCACGCAGTGCGTGGAAAAGCAAAACCACACATTAGGTAGTTATCCGTCTGTAATAGCGTTAACCGGTGTTTGCGTCAAACCGCTTACCGTGTTACCGGGAGCGGGAGTTTTCCGTTTGCCGCTGAAAACGGCATGTATTAGGCAGTTTTAGCATATCGTTACCGTGTGTGCGTTACCGTTTACCGTGTTACCGGAAGCCTCTGGCGACGGTGAAGCCTGTGCCGGCAAGTTACCGTTCGCGGTAACTCTCGCGCTGCGCAGTCGACTCCCGCAAACACGGTAAACGGTAACGTAAACACGGTAACGCTATGCTAAAACTCTCTTTTATTTAGCACACAAGCCGTTTGCGGTTTGCGTATTCGGGCCGCCGCGGCGCAAGTAGCGACATCTGATGAATTAGTGTCAAAGCAAATCACGCATAATTTTTTTTGCTGATATCTATTTGCTTTTGTTTAAAGTAGCTGGAATATTTCACTTTTCGGGTGAAGCGTTCACAATAACTGGAGTTGCTTTGACAATATAGCCATCACCTGTAGAGCTTAAAAAGAAAACGTGTCGGAAGGACCCTTTAAACCTAGTAGAGTTAGAGTCAATAGGCAGTTTTTAGCATATCGTTACCGTGTTTGCGTTACCGTTTACTGTGTTACCGGAAGCCGCTGGCGACGGTCAAGCCTGTGCCGGTAAGTTACCGTTCGCGGTAACTCTCGCGCTGCGCAGTGGACTTCCCGCAAACACGGTAAACGGTAACGTAAACGCGGTAACGATATGCTAAAAACTGCCTATTGACTCTAACTCTACTAGGTTTAAGGGTCCTTCCGGCACGTTTTCTTTACCGTTCACCGTGTTACCGGAAGCCGCTGGTGACGGTGAAGCCTGTGCCGGTAAGTTACCGTTCGCGGTAACTCTCGCGCTGTGTACCAAATGGTAAACGGTACGCAAACACGGTATCGATATGCTAAAAACTGCCTATTGCAAAATAGAATTTGCCCACGCGCTAAATATTTAGGCAAAAAATAAGTAAAATATGTTGTAGTAACTACTCAGTAACTTAATTACTCTAACCTTGCCCAGCACAATTTTGGAGGCCTAAAAGCCCACTGAACACAAAACGTCTTATAGATGTCCACCATGGTCTTGCAAGGTCTTAGACATCTTGCACTATGCGAGTTAGCTATAAGACGTCTATTTTTATGTCTCAAAGATGTCTTAAGAGAGATATCTACAGGACAATTGTGCAAGATCTCCGACGTCTTGAGCTCCGTGAGATGTTGATAAGTCATCTTTACTAAGATGACTAGAAGACGTACGAACCTCAATGTGTACAAGACGTTCCCAAGCAGCAGAAATTGCCAAGCCCAAGCACGGCAAATCATCAGTGGCCAATGCAGGGCCGTACCCAGAGGGGGTTTGGGGGTTCGAACCCCTCCCGAAATCTTTTCCAGGCAGCACGTACACACTACTTACTGTTGCTTTCAGCCAAATTACCCCCTTCCCAAAATTCATAACACCCCCCGAAAAAAATTTCTGGGTACGGCCCTGGCCAATGTGTCCGAGCTTGGCAATACTTCGGCCGCCATTATTGGCTGGCGCTTGGGAAAGTTGACAAGCCAACAAATGGCCAAGCTCTGGAAGGCCAATATTGAACAAATCTTGGCAAAGTATGTTGCCATGATAATGCCTATGGGTGCACCCCGTGAATTCTCATGCACATTTTTGGCTTTGTGGCCAGTCTTTATGACCAATGCCTATTTTATGGGATGCCTCGCTGCCCGATTTCTGCTTTATACATGCCCTTTAACATGAATTTATTTAACGTTACTCATTTATTTAATGCGCACTCGTTAAATAATTTCGTGTACAATGCATCTATAAAACAAAAATCGGACCGCGAGGCACAATAAACAAAATGCATCAATTTTGCGAAGCAATTACGGGACTTGAAAAACAATTCAGAAACAAATCACCAGGTCCCTCTGTGTAGTTGTTTTTATTATGCACATCAAATTTACAACGGGAAACCTGGCTTAACAGTGGCAAGAATAGAAACACAATAGTCGAGAAAAAAAGCGCAGCTCATGAAGCGCGAACCGATTATGCTTCGGAAGACAGCTACGCCGCAGTGCCAGCCGCAGGATGGCACGAAGGCGACAGCTGTCTTTCAACAAGCCCACAGTAAGACAGCTACGCCGCAGTGCCAGCCGCAGGATGGCACGAAGGCGACAGCTGTCTTTCAACAAGCCCACAGTAAGACAGCTACGCCGCAGTGCCAGCCGCAGGATGGCACGAAGGCGACAGCTGTCTTTCAACAAGCCCACAGTAAGACAGCTACGCCGCAGTGCCAGCCGCAGGATGGCACGAAGGCGACAGCTGTCTTTCAACAAGCCCACAGTAGTTGTAGTTGTAGTTGTAGTTGTAGTTACGCGGTACATTACGCGGTAGGCTGTACCTAATCGTCCCCCCAGCCGTGACGTTCCAGGACCACTTCGTTAAACGATTCCTCCCCCACTCGCAGCGCGAAGGGGCGGAGCAGATGAAAGACGGGCCCTTGAGGTCGTGCGTTGAAGTCAATCGTTGCCGCACGGGGTTTTCGGCACCAAATGTTAAGAAAGGGGCGGGCGAAGAGAGGCAGGAGGCCCCCGTTCCGAGCAGTTTCTTCTTCTTCTCTTTATTCCTCTACCTCTTTTTCTACAGCTCGTATTCTTACACGAGAGGCACCATCACCTTTGATGACCAGACTCTTGGCAACTTCACGTGGTTGTCTCGCTCACAAGTTGGTATTGCTGAGATTTCTTGCTCCCATTTCAGTCCACGAGTACGTGCGTGCGTTGAAATATTTTCCCTGCAGTGGTAGTTAAGCGGTGGCGCTTCTCTGGCACGCGACTTTGTTTTCCAGCCATGGCAGCCGCATTTAGATTGATTCGACATCTAAAACACACGTACATAGACATACGTGCACAGCTCCAGGGTGTCTTAATTCCTTCCCCGCTAGGGCATTCCTTGTAACCGTATCTTTGATATGTTATACACCCAAATATAAAATCTTGATGCCGTACATGAAATGTGGTTAAAATTACAGTATAGTGACTATCAGACCTAGCAAAACATGTTTTTAAAACAATGTGTACAACTAACATCAAGAAGCGCGTAAAAGTAAACACAGAATATTCATTTTTATGCTCTTTTCTACACTTCACGCCGGAACTATTAACGGCCGGGCCTATGAGTTCAAGCCCGAGCCCGGCCCGGGCCCATGGCATCGAGCCCGAGCCCGGCCCGGGCCAGCAGCACTCAGCCCGGGCCCGGCCCCGGCCCGCCAATATTCGACTTCGGGCGGCCCGGCCCGGCCCGCGGGCCGGGTCGGGCCCGGGCTTTCGGGCCGGCCCGGGCCCGTGCAGTGCTCTAGGACACGCGTTTCCCTAACCTCGCCTTACTTCTATAGGTGGTTCGCCGGACATGGCTTCCGCAGGCTCTACCGCTCGTTTATCCGTTGCAGCCGGAGCGTGCGCTTCAGTTATCGTCTGCTCGCAAAATAGTTTCAAACGAGGCGTTGCATGACCGTACGTTTCGTTTATTGTCAGCGCGGCAGGCAGTTTTCCTTGATTCGTTGCGTCAGTGTCAGGATAGCTTATAAGTACTGTTGCGACCGGGAAAGCCGACCCGAGCCGAGCTTCGTCGCCTTCGACATACGTGTGGTAGCGTGGTATGAAGCGAGCGGCCAGCCGCTGTTGCAGCCGTGAAGAAGTCCAGAAGCCGAAGGCTAACGTAACTATTTACTTCATAGCGAGAGGTGAGCCGAAGCCAAAGAACAATGTCCCAACGGGCGAGGGTATACAGTACAGGACTCGAGCAGAGTGACAGCATTGATTCACTGCTCAAACAGGAATGGGTTATAGTAGCGCTTTCAGGGGTCGTATTTATACCCAAAAGCGTCAACGGTCAAAAGCGTTCCCTCTAGATTGTGCACACGCCATGAACGTCACAGACACACACCACACTCTTTCCAAAGTTGGTGAGCAGTGGGTAGCAGCGGCGCACGCTGAGCCCGAGAGAGGGGGGAGAGGAGGACTCCGCTGCGATCGCGGGGCCTCTGTGTCCTTGAAGCGCATTCAGACGTGCTTCGCCGGTAACCGTCGAAGTTTGAAACGCGCCGAAAGCGAAGCGTCTGACCCGGGCTTGTCGAGACGTGAAAACATTAGTCACCGAGGCGGTGGGGCTTGTCTGAAAGGCGCACGTAGTGGAGGCTTCGCCGCACAGCCGAGGAGTATTGAAACGAAGCCCAGCGGCGGGCTCAATCGTAACAGTACGTACGTATACAATCAACAGTGCGTGTCTATTGTCATAGGCGGTCTCTGCAAATTTCCACTCGTTTTGTTCAGCATCACGGTCGTGGAAAGCGAGTAAAGAGGAGAATTTAGAATTAAAGTAACCACGTGGCACCGGAGGGAGAGTAACCGAGGGTGGGAAGGGCGCGAAGGAAGAGGGGGGCCATGGGCTGCATAGGCTCCTGCATGGGCCAGCAGCGTGTTTGTCTCCTAAACGCTGCAGTTGCTGCAGTGTCAACACTTCCGGGGACGTACGTCACACGCATATCTGAATATTGGTAAGATATATGACTGCGGGAAATGCACCAAATTTCCCTCCAGGTCTGAGCAAACATTGTGTTACGGTATCTTATCCGTAGACGTGGCTCGTTTTGCTGAATAAACCTCCATACTGGTTATAAGCCTGGTATAAAACCAGCACGCACCGGGTTACTTGGAACTCAACCTACAGTTTTTACAGCCCATAGTGCATGTCGGCATACTTTTATGCCATGACAACGTAAAGTCACGTGATACAACACTTTCGATCGTTCGGCGAGGTTGAAAAAACTGTTTTACCTTTGGGAATCGTAATGTCTTCTGACAAAGCCGACAGCCTAGAAGGCCTGGTATTTGTTTTGGTCTTGCATTTTTGCTGTTGTCGGTTATTACCAGCTGGCTGTTCCCTTTGTTCTAAAAATTGCTGAACACAGAAGCTGACGCTTACTCCGACTCTTCGCGCTCCGCACAAGACTGGCTTCTCAAGGAATGGGCGACGCCGCAATGTTTCTTCCGCAGCGGTATCAAAAACTATGGCCGGTATTCAATGGCGTGGAATGCATGCAGGCAACCATGCGAGTGCGCCGACATATCTGTGGCCAAGCGTATGTTGCTAGCATGGAGGTTGCTACTGCTAGGCGACGTTGCGCGCACGGCCCCCAGATCAGGCACCCCTCTTCTCCTCCATGCAGCCGTGTGAGTGCGCCGTCGCTCGTTACGTCGGGCTCCGCGGGATGACGGTACTTGTCCATGTCCGTGGCGCTATAGTGCCTAGAATATAGTATATTCTAGGCACTATAGTGGCGCATCGGCCATGTACGTTTGCCAAGCGAAGAAATTGACCGCTAAACTTTTCAACGAATACCACCTATAACTTTAAATAACGTCTTGAGCAGTGCTTTAGTGTGATAACGGAAACAGCAGGCAGAGCGAGCCCGAGTGAAGCAGACGACATATGCGAGGGCGATGTCGTGGTAGGCTGTCCCTATCCGCACGCCTCGCGCGGATTATTTTTAAAACTGTCCGCACGCCTCGCGCGGATAATTTTTAAAACTGTCCGCACGCCTCGCGCGGATAATTTTCAAAACTGTCCGCACGCCTCGCGCGGATAACTTTTAAAATTGTCCGCACGCCTCGAGTTAGGTTGTGGCCGGTTACTTAACCCAAGTGCAGCGTCGGTCTGCTAACGCTCGGCTTCACGCTGCGTGCTGTCCTGAGCCAGCTCACGGGTGAAGCCGGCGTGCCAAGCCCTCGTCGGACGACGAGAAACGGCGACCACGACGACACCGATCCATCTCCTGAAGAATCGAGGACGAAGTTTGCCATCGCTCGTTCTGCACTTCCTCTCCTACAAGTCGCGTTGCCATCAGCAATAGCATGCAACAATGTGCCAGAGATCACCACACGAACTAATGCCGTGCTGTGATATGGCTGTGCGGTGACGGCGTAGTACATGGTAAATGCGCGAATGAGGTGTGGTCCAGTGCAGGGTGTGTTCTCTGTGCTATCGCCCTTCATGCCGGCGCATTCGGCGGTTCGATGCTTGCACGGGCAGCGACATGGATCAGCGGGAACATTTGGTTCATTCGAAAGGTTGCCTCGTTAGATACATACTGACGCCATTTTTAACGTAACACGAGGGTACGTAGAATAATGCTCACAGCACAAAATAAAAACAACTCATGGAAAAGGAGAAGAAAGAAGCGCTGTTTGCTTGGAACTAATTTTACAGCTCATTAAACCTTGCTGGCAACACTGGCAAGGAGCCATTTTGAGTGCCAACTTCAAACACTGAAGTTTAATGAGCTGTAAAATTAGTTCCAAGCGATGCATAAAAAACTGATTGTCTTATTGCACTCACCAGGGTTCATAGTGTTGGAAAATGTAAAGATTACAGTTTTCTGACCAACACAATTTTGTCTATTGTTCCTCCAAAAATGGTTAATTACCTCTAATTATCTCGAGACCTAATGACCAACAAAAAAAATAATTCCATATTTGAAATCAGTGGAGGAAAAGCAGCAAGGCTGACAAGTTTCACAGAGTTTACTTAAAAATTATAAGAAATAGTTTTAAGAGGAGTGTCCCCTCTTAAGGGCAAAGGGTAAGCCAAATTTCTTAAAAAAGTGACTTTTTTCTTTGCTATTGTTCACCTCCTTATGCACATTTTCCAAGGTAAACGTATTTCTAGCTAAAAAACAGTTTTTCCGTGTGCAAGTAGAAAGTGACCATGTCCGATTTTAGAATGTGCTCTGTGTGTTTATTGTCATTTTTTCCATCAAGAACCTCCCAGCTCCAGATCAAAACACTAGTCTGGAATGAGCTGTATTACGAAGTTGCTTGGAAGCCATTGCATAGCTGATGTTTCATCCAAGGCAATCCAAAGATGCTGTGCATCATGTTTTTACCACATTTGTGCTTCAAAGCCACGCACCAAAAAATGTCTTTGTTGAGCTTCACCCTCTCAGGATTGCAACATTGGGTGCTGGTCTTTCATTCAGTGATGGTAGCATTGCAAGAGCCATCATTCGAAATAATTCGGAATGAACCCTGTGCGCAACAGCACCAACAAGTGGCTAAAAGAGGTTGACTCTGTTCGCAAAGATACTTTGTGAACAGAGCTGCACAACGATGGCCGGCACTTCGACGGTGCTGTTTGGCATTATTTCCTATATCTTCCAGCAGAACCGGCCAATTCTTTTTTCCTGTCATCTACATGTTGTGACATCTACTGTGCCAGAATTGAAAATATGCACCTACTGGTTTTCTTGTTACAAAATTTTTAATATGTAAAGTAAGAAAAAATTTAGATACTGGCGGAAAGAAATTCGTAAACATTGTAATTTTAGTGTGATTTTAGTAATTCTGGTAGTTAAAACAGCCCCAAATTTGAAAGAAAATCATGTACGCATTATGTAGGTGCCGATAAAAGTGTACCTCGAAATGGCCAAAAATGCATGGGTAGTATAGGGCTTACCCTGTGACCTTAAATCGCCTTTATTTTTCACAGGGGCAAGAAAGATGAGAACAGGGCTGCTTTCGACATAGGTGCTTAGTAGCACCCACTCTTCATTCAGCACAAAGGAAAAATTAAACACAAAGTTTTGTTTGTATTCATAATTTTGTAATGAGAGGGGAAATAGGTGACATCAGCCAGAGAAAGGTGCCCAGAGGTTGTTTTTATTCATGTCAAGTACAATTAGAATGCAGTAGTTTTTAGTGGTATTATCCAAAAGGAGGGGTAGTAATCTGGAGTGATATGTGATTGTTAAGCGCATGATTATTGCATTTTATTGAGTGCAGGAATCACCACAGTTGAAACACCTTGCATTATACAATTTCAATGTCGAGGCAGTGCTGTTGCGCAACTCACCATGCTTGTGATGTCGGCTTGTGAAATGAGAGCAGCCTTAGTAAAACTTTACTGAAGGAAATGCTGAAGATAAACTAATCTCTGAAATCCGCTTTCACGCTCTAACTTTTTTCTGCAAGAAGTTCAGCACAATAAGGTTTTTTAACAGCCTCATGTCGTTTTCAAATTTTTTTTGTTCCACAGATGTTAACTCCGGGTGGCTGCTGTTAGCCTGAACTGTAGTTTATGGCCTAGTTCTTAGGTGAAGCTGTGCTACATTGCTAGGCGACGTTGCAAACGAAACGAAGAGAGGAGAAGAAACATAAGGACGGCCCCCAGATCAGGATTTATCACCCCATAGCTTCTCCTAGCCATGAAAACAGCCGTGTGACAAACTGCGCCGTCGCTCGTTACGTCGGGCTCCGCGGGATGACGGTACTTGTCCATGTCCGTGGCGCTATAGTGCCTAGAATATAGTATATTCTAGGCACTATAGTGGCGCATCGAGCCATGTCTCAGTGGCCGTTTCCAGTGTTGCCAATGCGAAGAAATTGACCGCTAAACTTTTCAACGAATAGTCCACCTATAACTTTAAATAACGTCTTGAGCTAGTGTATGGCGATTTTACAGTGCTTTAGTGTGATAACAAAGTTACGCACACGGAAAATCTGGTGCCACAAGCATCAGGACGTCAACCGAGAGCTAAGAAACAGCAGGCAGAGCGAGCCCGAGTGAAGCAGACGACATATGCGAGGGCGATGTCGTGGTAACGTCACACTTCTGTTGAGGCCAACAATCAATAGACTACTATTTGGCTTCTGCAGTTTTTTCTACTCCGCCAAGAATGGCCTTCTTCCTTCACAGGTTGCCTTTTAGCGTGTAAAAATCAGCAGCTCAGACCAAAAGGGATTGGTCGGCCGGTTAGCACGCTGCGTGTGAAAAAATCTTCCTCCTGCTGGAAATTAATGATCACACGGGACGGTGCAGATATAGGGGCATTATAGGGGCAGTCCCTCACACAGGCCAACAATCTAGACTACCTTCACTGAGCAGAATGGCCTTTGCCAAGAAACGAAGGATCAACTCCCCAGCCATTGGTCGGCCGGTCGAGCCTTTTGTGGGAGAATGTCCTGCTGGAAAAGTACAAGGCAGGGAGCAGATTTAGCAGACATTAGAGGGCAGAGATTTTTGAGCTACAGAAGGCAACAGGCTGTTGTAGTCTTGGCAAAACAAATAAAAATGCTACAAATGAAGAGTACAAACATTCAGGCTTTTGTGTGCTGCAACTACTGTATAAGATCTTGACTGCGGTTGTATACCCTGGCAGTCAATAGCTATTATCCTGATGTTACGTACTTCAGCCACTGACAGCATACAGTTCGTACGTTCAGTACTTAAATATGGCTGACTTCACGAGGGTCATTTGAAATACGATGTCAGCACTTCCGTGGATCGGTCGTTCAGGTTATTCACCCTCCTCTAGTGGAATGGCTGCTTCTGTGTGCAACACAAAGTGGGCCTGAGAAATAGTAGCAATGGCTGTAAAACATCACAAGGGAAGGTGTGAGGAGGCTCGCCGTGAAAATGAATATAGCACCAAGGCCACTCGCAACTGCAGGAACATCGCTCTTTTTTGCTCTCATTTACAAAGTCCATGATAATGCTGAGCTGGGTGTGTTCCTGCACAAGGAAATAGACGGACACCAAAGCACTGCGACAGAGCGGATGGCTTAACTGTTAAAACCGTCATCTTGTGCCGTTACTGGGTCTAATTAGTCCAGGCAGGGCAGTCGCAGCTGCAGGAGGTGCACTTCTATGCAGTCATGATACTGAAGTTTATTTTATTCGAAAGATTTAATGTTTTATAGTGCCCCCAGTGCTTGTACGGAAGCAAGTGATGCTTTGTTCGCTGCAAAATAATCAATTTAAGTTAAAATTTTGATTGTGAGTTTTAAAGACGTCTGCAACGACAACATAAGAGTGGGTCTTCAAGCTAAACTTGGTGTGAAGCGGAGACTTGCTTACCGTTAGTCAACCTAGATAGTGCCAGCATACCGTAGCTCCGGGGTTTTCTGCCTTTACTTTGTTTTTGACCATATTTTACCTGGCTTGTTTTTGTTCACGCAGGGAGAAAATAATCGTTCCGTGACACATGGTGCTCGCTCGACAAATATGGCCCGTAATACGCCGTTGCTTACACCAATCGGCCAATGTTGTCTGAGACAACCCCGAAGAGACGCAGTGCAGTGCAGCTAAAACAAGCACAGTGCGTGCAGTACACATTGGTACTTATACGTTTACATGTGCTTTCATAACTTCCACCGTTTATCCCACCATTCTTATTGCTATAAAAAGAATGTGCCCCAAATTTAAGCGCAAATAGCTTGTTCCCCAAACTTATAAGCTCTGCCTAATTTGTGTTTGCTTTTGCCGGCCTCAGCCAATCCCAGTGCTGGCGTGTATGACATCATGGGTTCTGCTGCGTGAAATGAGCTTGTGGGCCACACGGCCCCCTCTTTCTATAATTATATAGCTTATTTGAGCGACGTTTACGTTAAAAATGGCGTCAGTATGTATATAACGAGGCAACCTTTCGAGTGAACCAAACCTGCGTTTCTGCATAATGCACCCTTTAAGCTTCCCGCTGATCCATGTCGCTGCCCGTGCAAGCATCGAGCCGCCGAATGCGCCGGCATGAAGGGCGATAGCACAGAGAACACACCCTGCACTGGACCACACCTCATTCGCGCATTTACCATGTACTACGCCGTCACCGCAATCACAAGCCGAATGTGGCAGTACGTCGAGCTCTACGCCCCGATGCACGCAAGTCATCTTGCACCTCCTGTATTCGATATCACAGCACGGCATTATTTGGTTCTTTCCTGGCACATTGTTGCATGTTATTGCTGATGGCAACGCGACTTGTAGGAGAGGAAGTGCAGAACGAGCGATGGCAAACTTCGTCCTCGATTCTTCAGGAGATGGATCGGTGTCATGTGGTGCGCCGTTTCTCGTCGTCCGACGAGGGCTTGGCACGCCGGCTTCACCCGTGAGCTGGCTCAGGACAGCACGCAGCGTACGAAGCCGAGCGTTAGCAGACCGACGCTGCACTTGGGTTAAGTAACCGGCCACAACAACGTTGGGTCTGGATATCCACTGCGGATAGCATCCAAGTTGAGAGCGGAAGAAACATAATAACTCGAAGAAAAAGAAACTTGGCACACGGCACTGCATTCGGGCTCGAGGCGTGCGGACAATTTTAAAAGTTATCCGCGCGAGGCGTGCGGACAGTTTTAAAAATTATCCGCGCGAGGCGTGCGGACAGTTTTAAAAATTATCCGCGCGAGGCGTGCGGACAGTTTTAAAAATAATCCGCGCGAGGCGTGCGGATAGGGACAGCCGACATTTGCATGCAAGTTGTTACATTATACGAACAAGTTTTCATGGGGACCTGATCAAATGCAGCTATATTTAGTGGCACTGATGTGCTCAGCCACGTGGTGGCTGAGTGCAGGTGCTCAAAACTTCACATGGATTTGGCAGCAGAGAGAGTCCTCTGAAGCATAGTTTCCTACAACAGCAACTGGAGAGGAATCTGGTGCTGCGACCATCCGCCACAATGGGCGTGATAGGTAGTTCTGGATTTGGATTGGCCCTCGATGGCTTGTGGAAGTTGCTATGGATTGAATCGTGCAGGCAGTTTCGTTGCCATTTTTGACTTACACGAACGCATTTGCCTACGTGGGGTGTTGGAAGAAGTGTTCAAAAGTATGTTTCTCCTTGAACTGCATGCTGCACGCGCACTGACGCTGCCCTGAGTGGAATGTTTTATGGCCAGAGTTACATTTTGGGTGGGTTATCAATTCATTGCTGGCACATTGAGCACGAAAACACAAACGACGGCGCTGTGTGTGGTGAAGTTGTCTGCGAATGAGGAGTTGTGGCGCTGCTCATTCCGCGGAGCAATGTATTTTCGAAGCTGATGACGGTTGCGAATTACTTGGAACAGCCACACCTCTCGTTTGAATCCCAGTTCCTACAGCATAGACCAGCAGTCCCGGCGACTGATAGGAACGCTCCTTGATGAATGTCACTAATTAAGGCTAGATTAACTTCTCCTGAAAGGAATCAGGTTCCCTTTTTGGGAGCAGGAAACTTTTCCTAATGTTAAAAACAAGTGTCAAAACTTTTACGAACAGCTTTTGGAGAAATCGGGACTTGCTTCCTGTTGTAGTTGGTGGCAATTACAAACGTACTCCGCAAACCCCCTCGACTCCGCGTTTGCTTTCTATTTAAACACGCCGTTTTATTTCACACAAAACCTGTTTTTGGTTACTTACTTTCTTGTTTGCCATGTAACTTGTAAACAGCAAACTGTGCAATAAGAGTTTCGTTGACAAAAAACACAATTTGCGCAGCCTTAAGCCCTTTTTGATCCTACCCAATCCAGTTCCGGAGATTCCCATCAAAGCGTAAGCACCATCTCGGAGTTAGCGTTGACACTAGCGCCAGTTTCCCCTCCAGTTATTATTGTTTGAAACTCTCTGCTCTGAAGGTTTCATGAGTTTGTCTGTGTACTGGCTTTCTTTATCTGGGGATCAGGCCGGCACATAACCAAAATTGTACACGCGTCACTGAGCGAGCGTCTGTGTGCTGCTTTCTTCTGGTTTTAATAAGCAGACGCACACAATAGAATGACCATTACAAAAATAGCAAGCCGTTCCACTCTGTGAAGAAGGTGGATGACTAGTAAATCTGAGGTGACAGAGAATTTCGAACAAAAGTACGAACTCTTTTATTGTCTGGATTGGTGTTTGTCAGGATAAAAGGTGTGCACATCGGTTCATCTTAATGGCCTTGCGGGTGTCACTGTCTCGGGGGCTAGTATTCACCAGGCCCATCATCGCAATAAGCGGCGGCAAAGACTTCATTATTTATGCTCATTTCATCCTCACCGCACCCGTCCATTCACTGTGGTCTAGGTCGGGTTCGGTCACTTTCAGTGAGGGGAAATGCCGTGAGAAGACAACAAAGAGAAAGTGTAGCCTGATGCTGTAGGCCCACCCGCCGACTAAGACGGTGCGGGTGGGTGTAGCCTGTGTGGGCTTTTTGATGGCCGCCTTGTAAATATATCATTCACATCTTGTGTGGTTCGTGTCGAGAGGCCGCATAACAGTGTTGTAAATGTTGTGTTGGACCCTTTCGAGAAATTTCCGACTGATAATTGAAAAGATTCAATGCAGGGTGGCCAGGTTAACCTTCTTGAAGTAAAAGGTTAACTAACTCAGTCTACCAAATATCATTATGACGAGAATCAGCCTGATGAAGTTCATTTACCTGCTGAAGGACAAGTTACAAGATGTAACCCCCAGCAGTATGTCTAAAGCAGTCTTCCCATAAACTCGGAGGTTACAATCCATGCGAATTTATGGCTTTAATGGCCTGTACGAACACCTCCAAGTGTTCTTTTTTTTTTTTTTTATCTTTGAAGACTCGAATTTGCTGCCACGTGATGAGACAAATAGTCGTACTCCTGACCAGTTTGAAGAGCATTTTAATTAATGTGTCACATAAAAACAGCTAGGCATTCACAGTCACACTTTATTGCCTTTTACATCTTTGGGATTGTGAAGCATTAACACAGAGCATTGAATTTTTCTCACCTCCTTTTTAAGGGCCGCTATAGCTGAGAATGGGAAAAACCACATCTTGAACGGAGTGGTGAAGGGCTTGCATTTGTTAATTTGTCTTTATTAAGGTCTCATCATATTTTCACATAGCCAACATGGTGCGACGGCTTACAAAGCATGTCATGGGGAGGCATTTAATGGGCAATTTTTTTTTTTTCTGCATAAGCAAATAAAATGGGTTGGTTCAGCACCATTGGCTGTACCATCTTGCGAGTGTACCTTAAACAGTTCATTCCCACACCGTGCGAAAACGAAACAGTGTGGGGAAAAATTTCTTGGGTGATGACTTTATTCATTCTGAAGTTCTCCGCTACCCACTACGGTGGCTCAGTGGCTAAGGCGTTAAGCTGCTGAGCCAAAGAACACGGGTTTAATTTTTGGCCGCTTTTCTATTGGAGGCAAAAAGCAAAAACACCGGTGTGTTGAGGTTTCGGCACACGTTAAAGATCCCCTAAAGGTCGAAATTAATCCGGAGCCCTCCTCTACGACGTGCATCGTAACCTCTGTAGCTTCAGTGCGTTAAGCCCCATAGTACATCGGAAGACATCAGTCTGATCGTATTGCCGCGAACCATGCATTGGGTTTGTTTGTTTATGCATTGTTTTTACTGCCCGGCCGCGCCCGGCTGTGTTATGTGTCCCAAGCAGAGTTCGTGTTCCATTCTTTATTTTTATGCCGCACGGGTTATCTCATTCCGATAAGGAGAGCGTTTCGCCCTAACGTCACTAGCCTAGAATAATCTTATTTGATCTACAATGTTCTGAATGTAAATTGACGGTCTGAGAAACACTCGCGCCGAAAGATAAAAGCCTGCAGAGGAGACGCCTCGGTATTCGACTCGCCTGACGCTCGTTTGCATTCGTCGGTTCGTTGACTGCTGCTTCGCCGCCTGTGTATTCTTTGAGTTGTTAGGGGAGCACAAGTTCGCTCCAATGAACTTTTCCTTGAAGACAACTGCGTCGTCTCTGGCTTCGTGACAGTATCTTGGCAAAGCCAACACAGCCTAGTCAAGCTAGCCCGCTGGGCAAAGCATTTCCATACTTCAATTCAGGTTCACTTCAACTGGTGCTGGTTTAGAGCTTGGACCTACTTTAGCCTAATGTCCCCATGGCTGTAGACTCTCAGTCTAGTTTGAGTTTGACTAGTCTGAGACTGAACAAGTCATTCAGTCTGTAGAACTAATAAAGCGCTGCATGGCTTCTGTTCTTTTTTTCAGAGGAGAGTGTTCTCAACCTGCTAACCATGGCCATAGGTTCATCTTGCGAAGATAGTGAGTTCGTCAGGTTGCTCTACAGTACGAAAGTTAAAAAGGTACGTTAGTTGTTTTTTTTTGACATTGGGGTATCATCTGAGGAAATATGTCTGCAGCTTGTTTTTACCTTTGATGCTTGCAAATGAAGCCGCCTTTGTGTCTGTAGGCTGAAATTCGAACTCTTGTTCTGTTCAACATTTCAGTATCATGTGAGGAGGCATGTTTGGAGAGTTAGTTAGCTTGTGTTTTTACTGGTCATGTTCGACTTGAGCCGCGTCTGTGTCTCATTAAGTTGACTTTCGATTCTCTTCTTCTGCTTTGGATTCAGTATGACAAGCCAGACCCATCAGAACTTCCTAATGGCCTCTCCGAGTTGAGTGAGAATCTTGACGTTGCCACAGCCTTGGCTGAAAAGTGCTACTACAACTGTGACTACAAACGCTGCTATGACATCACTACATCGTAAGTGTTTTCACTTTTGTGTGTGTTTTTCTTTTTTTTTTTAAGACGATAGTCTTTCTTGGGCTACTTAAACCCAGAAATTTTGGTCTGTCTGTATGTCTGTATGTCTGTCTGTCCGTCTGTCTGTCTGTGACTCGATTCAGCCACCCGGCCAAAGCAAAACAATGCCGGCACAATAGCCTTATATAGTCATAGCTAAATCTACCCGTCTATGTCCGGTGTAATGTTTATACTTGTCAAAATTGTTGAAGAAGAACAAGACATTACGCAAATATGAGACAACAAATCAATACAGAAGTGATATTTGCAGTGTTCCTTTATAAAAAAATCAAACATGCTTGACTTTTGCGAAATTAAATACTTCATCAACTGCAGAAAAAGAATCCACTCCGCCGTCGCCTGCTGTCGCCCGCGCCACTATAGCTTCTGGCGCCATTTTAAGAAATCAACCGGCAACAGTTACGCAAGGTTCCACTAGATAGGTTCCACGTTCTCCTTGCAACGCACGTGGAGTAGGGAAACGCGGTTCTATAAACGTTGAAGTAGGGTGCCTCGATTAACGCGCGTCTTCGCCGTACGGCAGCGTTCGCATCGAGACACCCAGTTTGGAGCAGAGGAACGCGGGAAATTTAAAATGATTTAAGCAAACCTTTGGTGTCTACCTTGGGAGGAGCGCGACGCAAGAGGAACAACATGAGAGGTGAGCGGGAAAGCGAAGGGAGGCATTTACTTCGCAAAAGCCGATAAAGACTGTCGTCTTTTGACGGCATTTGCAACGAAAGGAGCAGATACGCGGCCAATTTTTTTGGGTGAGGGACATTCATCGTAAAGAAGTCCTGTAGAGTCCCGTTTTAAGTGCGAATGCACTTCTTAAGCGAGCCTGAATCGTCCGCCGCCGTAGTCCGCATAGCAACAGCTGCGGGTGCGCGCGCTCCTCGTCTTCCCTAGCAACGGGGGGAGATGGGCGCGCGCTGCCTGGCCGCGTCCCCATGGCTCATTCTTGTTGTTGTTCCTGCTGACATTGCACATACCCACGTGGGGGATTGGCCAGGAATCGGGCGTGAGAAGGGCTAATGCACCCGCTTAAAGGAGTACTGATACGAAATTTCAAAGCTGAGATCCGCTCTAGCAATCAAGTACAACGACAACACAAATAGGTGTCTGTGAATAAATGCATCTTTCTTTCTTTGTAGTTGTGTGTGTGTGTGTGATCTCTCTTTCGCGAACATTACCGAACCGCGCAAATTCAACTCGTGCATTCGCACTTTCACATTCTTCCCCTCGGGGAAATGCGGGGAATTTTTTTTACAGTCCTTTTACTAATTTTCTTGAGAAAGGTGTACTTTGTTCTCGGCAGTCCACTTCCATGAATAGAGCTGCTATGTTGTATTCATTTTGTGTTGCCTAAAGGGATCACGAAGACTACATACAGCTGGGCTCTGTTCAACAGATTGGGCAGCTTATATTGCACTGCAGTTTCATTTGATGAGAAATGATGCTGTGTCACTGAGAAGTTGTTGTGTTTGAAGGGGTGTATATTTCAAATTTCCTGTGTACTGCACCATCATATGATGTCGCACGAGCCCTACAACAAACTTGGAGAAGCAGACAAAATTGGCAGTCAGTGCAGTGAATGGACGACATTGTAAAAAAAAAAAAAATACGACAGTTCAGAATCCTTGATGGACCCTAGTGACACGTTGCACTTTTCACCGAGCAATAACCCCACGACACATTATGTTTTAGCTTGCTTAGGGGGCTGAAGTGACTTTAGTTCACGTGAACCCTCAATGTCTGGCGGGAAAATGTGGGGGTGTAATTTGTAACTCCTTTAAGACTTTAAAAGCTATCGGGCAGTTGTAAGAGCCACTACATAATAGCGCAGCAGAACCGCAGCTTGTAACGCTGCTTGTGATAGGCGGTGAGAGAGCTACAAATTGCACAATCTTTCAGTCGGAACAAAAAGTTATTTGAGCCTTTAGTAGGGGCATTTTTCTTTTTACCTGAACCGGTGAAGATTAGTGCAGTGCCTTGCAGACCGGTGCAGAGTGCTTCTGGGTTTATCGCTTAGTAAAAAAATTAACTAATGCTGCATTGCTTGCACCAGTGCAGCCAGTTAAGGTAAAAAAAAATGCCTCTAGTGTGCCTTTAACAAGAACAGAGCGTTTTCTAGCACCAGGGTTTGGCATCGCGGTGTATGGCTTGCATATCTGCGTCGGCGACACCTCAAGCAAAAAAGCAGAAGTTTAGTAAGACGTGCAAAGGAGCTATTGTCCTCTGTGAAAGTGGGGAAAGGGGCCATAGCACGACACTTAGCAAATGGCATATGGGATGCGGAAGTAGAATGGCTAAGTTCGACAGCAAATCCAAACAAATCTGACGACCAATCTGAACAAATCCTGTCAGGATAGCCTGCACTGTGACACACTGGATGTGCTTGTCTCGTGCATGTCACATACTGTGCCCTTCTGATTGATCAAGGCAGGTGTACCTACTGCTGCTGTGGCAATAGCTGTACTGGTGGCGTTTTGGGATTCAACCATTCTCTGCTGTATGTACTTGGACAGCATGACTGTGCCTTCAGAATATGCTGTCAGTGGGACTCCTTAGTGAATACTTAAAAGTGGACCTGGCATTCCAGTTCAGGTGATCCAACAAACCTAAATGCCCCGGCACGTCCCTATGTGGTGCTGTACATGCAATTGTGGTGCCCAGGAAAATGTAGGGATGTGTGGCTGGCTACCCTAGAGATAAGCAAGGGACAAAGAGTGGCAGTTACACCAAACATTTTCACTGTGGGACGGCAAATGTTGCTCAGACATGCTCCAAATGATACACAAAACAACCTTAAGCATTTGCGGTGCGGTTCCAAAGAAACTTGAAGCAACCCGTCTGGTCTGCTGAAGCTGTGAACAGGCGGCACCAACGCTGTTGCTGTGCGTCTCCTACACAGTTTCAGAGAGGTGGCCTTCTTTTCATTATAGTTTTTTTCTCGGTTTAATTTAACCTCTGTCAACATTAACATATCTGTCTAGCTCTGGGTAGACGTTTGTCAAGCAAATATAGTTAGAAACAGGCATACACGGTCCCCCACCCCCTGTGAAACACACGTTGTGTGCAAGGAAAGTGTTGGCAGCAAGCCATAATGAAAGTGTGCCCGCAGGAGGTTACCAGTAAAGATTCCGCTGTAAAATTTGTTACATGCTGTTTAAACAGGAGTCAGTGTTCATTAGCCTGTTGTTACTTTGTGGTTTAAGTTCGGGGATGCCTACAGCTGAGCAGCAAAGTTTAACCCTTTGAGGGTCGAATTTTTTCGCCCCCGGGTCGATTTTTTTTATTGCTGATTTAAATTCTTCGGATTCATATATTTCGAGAAAAAATTATAATTTTTTTAGGGTGACCATAAAGTGTAAAAAAAACCGTTTATGTTGTTACACTTATGTGGTTTATTCATGAGTAACACAAGAAAAGTTCTAAATAAAAACGAGAGAGTAACAAGCCGGCACCTTTTGAGTGAATTAAAATCAGATAGGCATCAGTTTTGCGGGCGCAAAAAGTGGGAAGCGCCCGGATGACGATACCGAAAACCAACCGCTGCTTGCGCGCGGCCGGATGCAGGAGTGATAGACGGCGCCCCGCTCATAAAATACAAAAAAAAGGAGAAAAGAGCCTCATCAGTTTCGCAGGCGACCTTGGTCTGTGGCAGGCGCAAGAAGCAAGAGGCGCCCGGGCGCCAGGTGGGCGATACCCAGTGCGCCCCCTCGTTAGTGGATGCGCAAACGATAGCCGGCGCGGCGCTGAAGTAAATCATAAAAAAATAAAAAGAAGAGCCATTGGCGCAAGAAAAAATTTGAACGTATTTCCGAAGTGTGGCAGCACATGCCAAGCAAGAGAAGTTGGCAAAAAAGGCGCGCTTTTTAAAGATGCAGCAATGCCGTACATGTTGTCATTGACCATTTTGAAAGTGTTTGCGATGCCGTACATGTACGGCCTTGACCCTCAAAGGTTAAGCACTGCATAATGTTGTGCAAGCAAGCAGCTAGACTGTTTGGCTGCTTTGGTCCGTTTAACAGATTATATTCTTTACTAATTAGGGCGTTTATGTAGGAACATAAGCATTGCTGCTGTGGTACAACGAGTGAAGATTTTTTTTCAGAGGTTGATTAATTAATGGAGATCACCAGTGCGTCCAGAGTGGATGCTGTTCAGGGCTGCTCAGTTTACAGGCTGGCGCACCAATCTTGCTGTGTCAACATCTTCCTGCAGCATTCTCCGCCGGGATCCGTACGTCATGGAGTGCCTTCCAGTCCACATATCCTGCCTGATGGAGCTGGGAAAGTCTAATGGTATGCCGTGTCCTTCTTCCCTTCCTATCCTACTGCATAGTTTGAACTCATCCAGCCAATTCCAGTCTTCCGGCTAGAAGGGCAAAACTTGCAGGTGTTGTTACCCAATTAGAATACAGTTGAACCTCGTTATAACGAACACTGATATAGCAAATATCAGCTATTGCGAACAAAGTACAAACTTTGGTTGGTCATGCTTATTTCAGTGGCACTTATTCTTTACTACGAAACTGAAACAGGAAGAGCTGTGCGCGATATCGGCTATAATGAATAAATATTTTACCAGGAGGGCTGAGGAGCTACTGGAAAAATTCCCCCTAGTCCAAAACCGCAGAATTATAACGGCCCTTTTGTTTGTGGACACTGTGGAAAACTCCATCCTGCTCAGCGCTGTGAGTAGCCTCCAGACGAAGATCACATCCTTCATCAAATAAATAACGATGCAGGCCTGTTTTGTCAAGTGAACTAACTTTGTTCTGTTGTAATTTCTCGTACTCATGTTCCCGTTCATTGAGCTTGAAATGCAACAAGGAGAAAGGCAAGGGTTACCTTTGTTTATAGTAGGTTCGAAGCCTTAAAATATGCATTTTTTTGTATCAAGAATTTTTGCGCGAGCCAGGCTGTTGATTTGTATGGCCGATTTTTCCTCTACTGTTACAACGAATATCTATTATAATGAACTAATTTGCTGTACCGCTAATACTTGCTTATAACGAGGTTCGACTGTAGTTAATTTTTGCATTGACTGCTTGAAAACAATGAAATTAGTTTTGTGCCTTGCAGACCTTTCTACAAGGCCCACAAACTCGTTGACATGTATCCGGAGAATGCCGTGAGTAACACTCCCGTGGTGTGTGTTACTGTGAAGGAGTTTTGCTGGGGCAAAGTTTGTAGCTTCTTGTGATGTTTCAAGCTGTCTCGCTTCAATTGAAAACATTTTAGTTTGAGTGTATGGTTTGCAGCAATTCGTTTGGCTTTGTCTGATCTCTTGGAGTTCTTTATTGCACGCTAACTGAATTGACTTCCTTTTTTTTTTAATCTAGCATGTATTTGCTCATTTAGACGAGTGGAAGGTCAACTGTGCACTCTACTGGCATTAAACCTCTTTCCCCCCTGTGTTTCTCGATGTGCAACAAATTGCTGCAGAGGGAGGGTCAGCCGTACCTTTGGTGTGGCTGTTGTCATTTTATTGTCTGCACCAAATCGTGATGCTTTTCAATTGGAAATTTACAGCAGAGACTGTTTATAAAAGAAGGCAAAGCAGTCGTAATCATTAATTCCATGTTGTCATTTTGGGATGTCGGTACTGGAAGATATTCATCTAGGGCAAATGCTATTCTTTAATTTTGCATGCACAGAACTGAACAGTTACGAATGCCTGTTGTTCAGTGTGATTCCTTCTTGACAGGCAGCACTACTCTAGGCTTTTGTTTACAGCCATTTTTGCAAACCCTGCTTTCTTCACCCTTCTTCGTGAATCCCTTTGGGTAACCCATTTTTTGTTCAACAAAATGCTCTTGAATGTGATTTAAAAATCACACTTGGTAATCAGTAAAAGCTTGTTAATTCGAACTCAATCAATTCGAACTCAGCGGTTAATTCGAACTGACGCCTTGGTCCTGGCACAGCCCCTGTATATTTCAATGGGGGAAAACGCCGGATATTTGAACGTGTCGGCATCCAGAACGGTTAATTCGAACTGGGATCCCCTAGTTTCTCTTGCTGCTCGCAGAAGAAGTTGGCGCAGAGTGATAACAATGCGTTGCAAATCCAAACCAAACCAAATTTCTGGAGATGCAAAACAACTAAACGAAAAAAAAACAACTGACTAATCAATTAATTTTGCTCGCTGTTGGAGCTTTATAAACCTTATTTGCGAAATCACCTGCCACGAATGTGCAGTAGTGCCTAATACGTGATAACGAGTTCAGAAGTGTCTTTGTGTTCTGCCCGCGCAGTGTGCGCGATGTCCATTCATTCTGGCGCCCGCCCGATAATTCGAACTCTGCTTAATTCGAACAATGTTACGGTTCCTTTCAAGTTCAAATTAACGAGCTTTTACTGTAGTTCCTTTTATCAAACAGGTTTACATGCTCGATTTTTTAGCAGCTAGCATGGCTCATGTAAAGCACACATGCAAATAAAGGAGAAAAACAGACTGAATGCATTTGAAGAAGCCGCTGTTTGGCGATGGGTTTAAGGAAAGATAGTGTTGAACTCCAGCCGGTTGAGCCAACGGCTGTAATCCTAGCAGCTACGTGTTCAACGATAGTATGAGTTGAAGGGACACTGAAGGCATATAGCAAGTTTGGGCTCTGACGAAAGTTCGACTGCCCTGAAGTTTGACTGTCAGTGTTTATTCGGCGTGCAAAAGATGCTTTAATGCCAAGAAATTAGCAATTAGAAAACGCATTTCATTACTCGCACCGTTTCACTATGTTTTTCGCTTGACTTCAATGGTTGCTGGAAGTGAGTGAGGCAGCGGTGTGGTCTAGAAGGACAACTAAAACCTACAGAGCAAATCATCGCGGCCGCAAGAGTCTCGGGTCGAGCACTCGGCGCATACGGCGAAAACAACTTGCCTGCCTTCACTTCCATTACCTGCCACTCTCTCTGTACTTCAATCTTGTTGCCGCACGGGACGTAGATGGTGGTTAAACAGTGTGAATGTGGCGCGCGGCATTTTACTTGACCTACGCAGCGTCTAGTGGACAGTGCAACTACAACGCAGACGACGATAGGGGCGCTCTTTTGATTTGCAAGTCTCGTTATTGATAGTCAGGTTTTAGTTGCTGTGATTGCACTTGGCATGACAGTGGGGGCACCACATGTTATTTTCACTTGTAACATCGGGAATGCTAAATTTGTGCGGCCTGCTACGTCGGCACCGCGACGTGCCGCATTTACACGATTGTAGGTCGACCCTTTTTTTTCAAATTTGACAATCCAATGTTGGGGGGTCGACTTAGAATCGAAGTCGAACCGTCTACCGCTAGTAACGGCAAGAGAAACGAGAAATCGGGGGTGCTACGAGGTGGGGACAGCTTTGCACCCTCGTTTTCATGGTTATGGTCTAAAGTGTGAACCGCGTGGGGCGTTTTCTGCTCGCAAAAATGCGCCCCGCTGACGCTGCCGCGACCTGCATGCTGCGCGCTACGCGATCGGCGGTGGCAACATGGCGGCGTCACCAGCCGCGAAGAGGTGCGCGTAGCTCCAGCGACCGCTTCTAACCACATTTAAGATATCACTGAAGGCACAAACGAAGGCATTTGTGCGGGAAAGGAGCTGATAATGTGGTCGAAAATGATACTATAAAGCATCATCCGCGCCGCTAGGGAAAGCGCCAATCGAATATCCGCCACCGTGGTAAGCCTAAACATCTCTGGCGGCGTCATCCGGCCGTCCTGAGCGCTTTCAAACTGCCGCCATGAAGAGCGCGCCTCCCCATTAGGGCAAGACGCCAGGCTCCCCCCACTGTCGCGCTCGTCACGCGTTTTACCGACGTGGATTCGCATGGAATCGTCGACGCGGGCGGGAAAAGGTCGCCCGCACAACGCCGACGCGCACGCATCGCGTGCAAAAACGCGTCAAGAAGCGTTTTATTAGTCTCCAATAAACAAAATGAGTATTAGCGAATCCCTTGATTCAATGCGCGGAGCTAACGTAGCCCAAATCATATCACACTGTTCAGTTAATTTCCGAACGCGATGGTGGGAGGTTATTCGCTGAGAAGTAAATCGCGCGCGGCCGCTTCCATCAGCCGCCATGTTGTTTGTTTTGGTATTGCGCGGCAGTGGCGGCAGTGGCCGCTGCCGGTTTGCTTCGATGGTTGTCATCTCGCAGCGAATGTGTTCTTCCCGCTCAACCTACAGCGCATGGTTATTCCTGGTCCTTATGCAAAAGCTTTTCTTTAACATCTACCGCGCACGGCTCTTGTGGGAGCATCAATCATTGATGGTAGAGCCAGGTAGAGCCGCCGTGTCGGTTCACAGAAGAGCTTCTCTTTGTGATACGATTTTCTAGGCGGCGCTCAGCATTTTTTTTTTTTTTTGGGGGGGGGGGGGGTCGACCTACATTTCGAGTCGACTTACAATCGTGTAAATACAGTGAGTTTGAGTAGAATGTTTCGTCAGTTTTCCGTCGTGATATTTATTTATTTACAAGTACCCTCAGGGGCCGAAGCAATATAGAGGGGAGTGGTAAGTACAAACATAATAAGAAAACAATGAGCAGTGAAAAATACATATACATTTCAAGGAGGCTCAAAAACAATAACATTCAACAAGAGCAGAATTTATACAATGCTAGCCCAAAAAATACAACAGGGGGTAATTGACAACAAAACGTTATACACAAGGCAGGGGCTTCAATATCACTGGTGGAATTGAAAACCCCTAGCCTTGTAGAATGTTTTGTTGCCAATCGTTGCCAATGTTTGTTGCCAATATGGTAACGCTTATTGCGGCATCTGTTGAATGTGTTGCGAAGCGAGTTGCCTATTAGCCCACCTGCCAGAAGTGTGCCTACAGCTTTTACGAGCACCCAAACCACTATGAACAAACACCTTGGCGCCAGTATGGAATGAGAAACGTGCCATAACATGATACAGAGATCATGTTACCTGCGTACTCACTGTAGTGGAAGCTTAGCAGCACACAATTCCCTGAACCGAAAGACCCAGTTTGACACACACATTTTATTCGACTTCAAGACAATGGTTTCGAACAAACACATTGTCGCGGCATGCGCTTTGATGCTGAAGTGCAAAATTAACAGATGATCAATTGCCCCTTGTTCGTCGCAAGGGTAGCACTCGCTTATTTCGACTTACACCGGCTGAACGAGTCACTTCACTCTGGCGCAAGCTGAGAAGGGTTTTTTAAGAGATCACGCATACACTACATATACTCGGTGACAACTTAAGAACGGCACCGGAAGTTGCCGCTGTGCCTTATCACCGTAGCCGGATGTTTCTCCGCGCGGCGCAAGTAGGGCGTTACTGGGAATATTTTGAACATGGGGTGAGCTGTTCCCGTGATTTTTTGGACTTAATATGCTTATAAACGACTCCAGTGATGACAAACAAACTGCGTGAGACAAGGCAGATGATATCACGCATTCATAGCAAACCCCTTTCAAACGCGCGCACTGACGTCACGGGTCCGGCGCTTTGGCAGAGTGATACACTACATGAGGTGGTGCCGTTCTTGAGTTGTAACCGAGTATAGTACCGACTGCAAGGTTGAATCGTCGCTAGTGATAATTCCAACATAGTAAGCACAGTCCAAGCGCTGGCGGTCGCCATCTCATTTCAAAGCGAAGTGAACGCGCCCACAGCACACACACAGCTTTGGGTGCAAAACTTCGTTTGGGCAGACAGCGCTACGTGAGGGAGCAAAACACTTGTTTTATCAGGCGCATATTGCAGTCCACAGAAGAGTGGAACAGTGGAAGGCTGACGCGCTACTTGCCGCCATAATGTAAACAGGGAGATAATAACAGGCATGTGACTACACCGAACCTGCAACAACCATCGCACCCGCCACTGGCGCTGCGGTTTGGCAGCTTGTGGATGTTGGCACGGCTTGAATTATACCTGTATATATTTATAATTGTTTGACTTATGAAAGTGAGTGTGCGCAAAAAGATTTTGTGTTTCTTTGAGAGCTTGTGTGTGTTGTTCTCGGTCTGTTTTTCTTCATGTCACTCTTGGCACATCCGCTCAGTCGCCGTTTACGTCATCTCTGCTGGGCGACTGATAGCTTCACTTTTTTGTTATTTACACGATTATTTTCAAAGTACTGCCCCAGAGACGGCTATATTCGTTTTCTGGGCATGTCCCTATTTAGACCAACTTTGGTTGTAACTTCAGTGTCCCTTTAATGATGCAGGGGGCGTGGTTGAGCACCTTAGTGAATGTGGAAAAGCTTGTGCATACTAGTATCACATGCAAGGATATCCACACATTGGGGCACGTGGGCACCACAAACTACCTCCATCTCAACTTGCAAATAATTGAGGGATTAAGTCCTGGCATGCGTGTTTTTTTTTTGTAATGGGTCCAGACAGTTACCAAAGGAGAATGGTGGTTGGCATGAGTTATGTTGGCCGTTCTGGAAAAAAACGAAGAGTCATGCATACTCTATGGCCCCAGTTCTGTGGACGTTCGATTGGCGCCATTATCTAACATTCCTGCCACCTGGCATTGTAGAAAATGCATGGAATTGACGATGAGAGGTGATAAAAAACATGAGATGGCACAAATACAGGATGGCAAAATATTAGTGGGAAAAAGCGCACTATCCCGTGTTTTCTTTTTCGCTGTCACTGTCAACCCCTTTCTATCGTGCAGCCTTATTGGGACGCCGTGTAGTGCAGAGTTATTGTGTCCAGTAGTCGTTGAGGCTGACCAGCTGCACTTTGTTCTGTACCAGATATCCTGGTTCGCCGTTGGCTGCTACTACTACCTCATAGGCAAGGCAGACTCTGCACGACGCTACCTTAGGTGAGCAAGCGTTGGATCTCAATGGGGCATGCGTTTTTGTACCCGTCTTGTAGGCCCACACCAATCCTTTCCCACGTGCGCATGTTTCTTTGCTGCCGACAGTAAGGCCACCGTGCTGGACCAAGTGTTTGGCCCCGCCTGGCTCATGTACGGCCACTCGTTTGCCGTGGAAAGCGAGCATGACCAGGCCATGGCCGCCTACTTCAAGGCGCTGCAACTGATGAAAGGGTAGGTTTGCATCTTGATGGCTGGCAATCAATGTCTCTAGAGTTCTTGTGCAACCAACTCCAAAGACTCAGTTTGTTCGAGTTAGAAAACTTTTTTAAAATTTGGTAGTTCTGTTTGTTACGTGCCGCTGTTTTTTTTGGTTACAAACATGGGCCTTAAGGCTGCCTTTAATTGTGAATTTTGTTTAATCAGGCACAATTAACCTTCCTGTGTATAATGTCAGTATGTCTAGCAACCAAAGAATGCTGGGGGAGTTTAGGCAGTGGAGAAAATATGAGAATTGCGAAGGGTGTTTATCGAATAGTGACTCGGGTCAGGGGACGGTTACTTGAGGTTTGAAAATTGGTAAACTTTTGTTGTAACCAGGGTGTCGAACCAACCCGAACCGAAACCAGAACTGAACCGTTAATTTTTTTAACGTGCTGAACCACAACTGGAACTGAACTGAAAAAATAAATAGTGGTTACTGGTTTACGGTAAAACAGTTCGACCAGCTACTGTTGATAGTGCACAATCAATGTCATTCGTGGATTTTCTCTTTAACTCTTTCACTACCGCCGGAAAATTGACTAATTTTAGGGGTCCAAGAAAACATTTTTTTTCCTGCTAAAAAATTGGTTAGGCACTAATTGCAGGAGCAAAAAATGCAGATTATTTAACGGCATTTCCAATAATACCAGTTTTTTAAAGGTTTTTATATATCATAGTTGTAAAAAAATATCAAAACCAAAATTTTTTGTCAGGTTGTCGACAAAAATGATAAAAAAGGAGTTGTGCATATCAAACCACCGGTAGTAGAAAAAAATTAGAATATACATTTTGTAGGAAAACATTTCAAAAACACACCCTAGAAAAAATGTCGACTTGCGCGGAACAGTTTGTCAGATATAAAAAAAAAATGTTAGCATGCACGGTGCTCGTGTCATGCGGTGAAACCCAACCTTCAATTCAAAATGTGCAATTTCGGGTGGTTTCCTGGAATAAATCTGGCGGTTTGTCATTATCAGAGGCACCAATTTGCCCCCACATAACCTAAAAACAACTTGTCAATGGCTGACTTTGCATTTACAGCGAGCACAATATTTGGGACAAGCACGCGATGCGGAAAAAAACATGCATGAAGTTGAAAACGGAACGCCGTGGCTGACACTTGTTGTCATTCACGGTCAGTTATCTCTCAAAACATAAAGCTGAGCTTTATTATCATCTTCTTACTCGCAATTGTAGCCTTGCTCGCAAAAATGAGGTACGATGAGCTAGAATCGTGCCCTGCGATCTTTGGCCGAGTAGCAGTTGCGCGCTGAAAAAGATCAGCACAACAAGCCTCCTCTATTGCAGCGCCACCTAACATTTTTCAAATGAAACAGTACAAAAACTTATCAGAGACTCTGTCCGAATAGACAGTTCAACTAAGCAGCAACATTAGACACCCCGATATACCCTCGCATGGAAACGAAACTGGAAGGTGAGCAGCTGGCAGTGTAAGGCTGGTTTGAAGCGCTGTCCTCGGCGGAACAGATATCTGGCGACGGGGTGTGACCTTTTGACTTGCATCTGAAGTTCTTATCGCAGAAATCGGGTTAGGGTGGGGGGAAATCAGGAGCGTCGTGCTTTGTTCGAGGATCAGTCGCGGACGCTTCAGGCGCTAAATATGAATTTCGCGATGCAGAAACGGAACCGAAACTGCTGTAAACTGCGAATGGTCCTGGGGTAAGTAGAACTACCACAGTACTTAGAACAACATGCGCAAAGGCAATAAAACTGCTTAAATTATAAAGTAGCTTTGCAACCAGGCACTGCTTGACATTTTCAGCCAATTTCTGGGATTATTACTGTCAGAGCGCAAACCTGACGATTGAAAATCGTTTGCTAGTTCCCCATTCACGCCCTGATAGCAAAAAACAAGCGCTGGTGCAGAGTAATTACGAGTTGCACGCATTCTTCGTTGGTAGCCGTGACACGCGATGACCACGCCCCTTTTCCACACCCAGGTGATTCAAAAGCGTGTCAAAAATCACGTTTTCGTTGCAAAAATGAAAACAAAACTGATTTTGAAAGGCCATTTTCTGATCTAACTCCGAACAGCTTTACTTGTTCGAGAAACACCTGGAACGCTATGAAAAGGCGCTCCCAAAAGTATCGATCAAATTGATCGATTTTGATAGGTGCAGTAGCGAAAGAGTTAAAACAAAGGTAAGCTTTGTTGCCTCTCACGCACTTTCCCCCTTCAGAGCAATCGCAACACTATGAACGCTCTATATGTGACCACAATATGGAGAAAGGCATGCACACCAACGTTGCAATGGCATGTTGCTGCTGGTCGCGTGTGTGAAGTGCAAGGCTGAGTGAAAGAAATGGTACATTTTCGACATACTGCAGGCGATATGAAACATTGAATTGCCCTTTCTTTGCTGTTTCTGTATATGGGCAATCGGGCAGCAAAATTGCTGCACTGTAGAAACACCTTATTAGGCCCTTACCTTGAGCGTGCCTCCTTGTTGCATTTCGTAATTTGCTTATTACGAAGGTCGCAAACCTTAACAGTGTAAATACGTGACAGGTGTTACATGCAAGGGTCGTTTATTGGTGAAAAAATTCTGGCAAGGATATGTTTGATTAGTGCCCCCGGCAGTCATTTTTCTGATGCAGATGAAAAACAATGTCTGTGTGTCGATATATCGATGCTCTTAAAAACTTCCCAGGTCTCAAAATTTCTTCTGCTCTGCAATACATGGTGCGCCTCATAGCACACCCATAGCTTCGGAGCATCAAACGTGCCAATATTTTGTCACAAGCGCGTTTCCGCAGCAAAAAACGAGCCCATCGCTTGTTTTTTTAAATTATTCCAAGTAGAGGTCACACAGGAATAATTTCTGCTTTTTTTGCTGCCTTTAGCCATCAAATAAGCACAAAGCCAGGAGACATCTTTCTCTTCAACGTCCCTTTCTTTGTTAAACCTGTCACATAACCCAACTTGTCATCACTGCAAAGGCAACGAGCACGTGGTACCAGGTATAATTACGTTATTATCCCAGGAAGTGTGATGCCGATGAGTATGTATTGGGCATCTATCACCTTATGTTGGTGTCAGGAAGTTGTTACAAACTATTCTAGTACGTCACCACAATACAGCTAACAAAATCATATTTTGTGCTTTGCAGCTACAAAACTGCAAAAATAATGCAACAAGTTTTTGAGACACGCGTTAACAACCTTGGCTTCAATTTGTGAGTTTGGAAAAAAAAATTAGGATTGTCTTTTTTTACATTGGTTTCTCAGTTGGCGCAAAATGCTCAACTTGCATGCAATGCAGTACATTTTTAAAATTGAAGAATTGAACAATTCAGAAAAATAGGACCCGAAGTTTTGGCAATTTTTGAAGAGCTGTCATGCTAGTAATTTTTCATTGGATTGATTGATTGTAGGGTTTAACGCGCCGACGCAACGCAGGCGATGAGGCGCGCCGTAGTGGAGGGCTCCGGATTAATTTTGACCACCTGGGTATCTTTAACGTGCGCCGAAATCTCGAACACACAGCCGTTTTTGCTTTTCGCCTCCATCAGAAAAGCGGTCGCCGCGGCCGGGAATCGAACCCGCGACCTCGTGCAATTTTTTATTGGAAAGAATTTATTCTGCAAACCACAAGTAAACACGTTGACTCTTTTGAAAATGTGCAAAGTCTCGATGGAGAGAAATCTGTAGTGATGGCTGCTATAGTTTGTATTCTGCAGATGTAAAAGTTTCGAATTTCGTGCTCTTTGTCCAACGCTGCTGTGACCCGAGCCGTCTTTGGGTTTGTTTTTAAGTGGGAAGCTTTGTTCCTGCGAACTACCGTATTTTTGCACTCATAACCCGCCCCTGCATATAATCTGCACTCCCACTTTCAGCCCACCTTAAAAAAAAAATCCTCGCGTATTGCCTGCGCATTTGATACAGGAAAGGCGGCACCGAGGCTACTGCTCAAGCAACACATCACATACTATGTATGTAGACAGAAAAGGTGCATATTTAGCAAGTATAATACACCGACTGCAAGGCAATTCACTAATAAAATTCAGTTGTTAGAGTGCGCTCGTCCTTGTTTTTTCTTCCCTGTCCGTTGTTTTGCGCAATGTACGGCACAACGCGCATTGCCGTGAAGCGGCCCTAAAATAAGCATCTTGCGTATTATCCGCACCCCTATTTTGCTACTAAAATTTTTGCATTTTTGGTGCGGGTTATACACTCACAAATACGGTAATTTCAAGTGTGTTATGCGCTGTGTGCAACGATCTGTGTATAAATTTTTCATCCACATTAAAAATGTCAAGCGGACGTATCGGTCCTATCTTTCGTGAAAACGCCTTTTAAACTAGTCCCTAGGACGACTAAAAGCTGGGGGAGAAAGTGGCTGGTCACCACTTCATCGGTTTTCCCAATAATCTGGCCCAATTGTTTAACATTGTCTATGAAATTGCACCACTGTTTGTATTAAGGAAAAGCAGCATTTTGATTTTTGTTTGCATTTTATTTTTGTGGTTGCTTTAAAATATTAACATTTGTTTCTTCACTGATAATAAACTCATCAGTCTAGTTAGCGAACCGGTTCGAAACTTTCAAACCTGTTCAGTACATTATTTAGTCGAACTGGTACTGAACCTGAACGAAATGAATTCACCCGAACCTGAACCCTAACTGAACCAGTATTTTTTTTTCGGATCACACACTTGTTAATAAAAAGTTCCTTTGTTTCGAAACCTCAATTTGTTTAATTTATTTTATGGTCCCCGTAGCAGTGTTTTAAACAGAGCATATCGTACCCAGTTTCAATGAACTGTTCTTATGATGAGAACTTATTGTATGCATAATGTTGAATACCTAGCAAATGGCCTTTTCAATTTGATTTTTAGGATTTAGCATTTGAAGTGTTAGATACTTTTGATGAAACGTTGCGAGTGTAATAAAATATATATATTTCTTTTGCTGTCTGGCTACACATCCCAACGGCTTTTTTGTACTTCACACACTGATGTTAAGCTTTTCCACGTGATGCTCAAGCTGTGTAGTAAAGCACCATATGCTGAGTCCTCATCAGCTTAATTACATCTACTGCTGAACGAGGACCTTTCTCATAGAAACTCAACCACTGCTATCATGCTGTGTTTTGCTACATTTCAATAAATTTAGTGAGGTGCCTGAAAATCATGTGTCAATAAATGGCAAATTCCTAATAACTTTTGCACCTTACCTGAGAAAGCCCGTTATTGAAAATTTTAAATTTATAGTCTTCTAAACATTTGAAAGTTATCAACCCTAGACGCACGGAAAGAATAATCTGATGAGCCAATTGACGTTTCACTGTGAACTTTTAATTTACCTAATCTGAGATGCTTCTGAAAATGGCTGGTGGAGGCCAGTGTTTCACATCTCGTGCCACCGTTGTCGACTTCCCCCTTCCCAGCTGCCACTTGCCGTTCCTGTACATTGGCCTCGAGTACGGCCTGACCAACAACACCAAGCTGGCGGAACGCTTCTTCAACCAAGCCCTTGCCATCGCACCAAGTGACCCTTTTGTCCTCCACGAGATGGGAGTTGCAGCCTTCCAAAATCAAGAGTGCGTCCTGTTTTTTTGTGGATGTTTCATTCAAAATCCACCCTCTCGAAGTGAAAGGGGGAGGCCTAACTTAATTTCACTGTCCAGTTGTATATTCGCGCAGCATCAAGGTTATGTTTCATTTCGGGAAGCTTGTATATACGGTTTCCAGAAACGTCGCAGTCGCTTTTAGAATTAGAAGACAGCCACAGGTGCTGTTGCTGAGGGGGTAAAATGCACCTTTAAGAGCTGCAGTGACCTGCTATCTGGGAACTGGGAAAGAACTCCATAACAATCTTCAGCTCACTGCCTTTAAAAAGTGCACACCAGTTGATGGCTGTATCGATGACTATGGCCAGCTGTCACTTTTATACAATGCCATTGTAAAATCTGACCTAGTAAACTTATTGCTTTGTAGCTACTGGCGTTGAGGCGTTAGGAACATTACAATTTCATTGGAAAGTCTACCCACTGTGGTTGCATAGCCATTCATTCAGTTGCTAAGGGTCTCTGCTTCTTATGCACATCAGTAGGTTCAGTTTCCACCCACAGAAAAAGGCAAACTATAAAGAGAACTTTGCGTTCAAGATTTTAGATGTACGTTAATTTTATACCTACAGGTTATTGAACCTAATTTAATTTCACTGTCCAATTGTAAATTCCGTGCAACACCAAGGTTAGGTTTCAGTTCGGGAAGCTTGTATATATGGTTTTCGGAAGCGTAGCAGTCACTTTTTACAAAGCTTTTTTTATGGCCTCGAGTCAGGGGCCAGAATGCCTGTTGATACTGCAAGAACAGCAAAATAAAAATTTTTTTTAGGCAATGAGAATTTTAGTGCTCACTTACAATTAACCCTTTGTTACATGGCGTGCACAATTGTAAACGCAACTTTTAAGAGCGTTTTTGTGAGTTGCTATCGTCGTCATTCCCACGTGAATTGCTCAGCCAGAATTCGCATTTCCCACTCTACGGAACGGCGCTGCCATTTCGTGAATGCCGCGCCTTTACAATCCACCAATGCTTTACCAAAACAAAGAGAGCAAAATGAACGCCTTTGCGTTCTGCGGCGCGTCAAGTAGGTGTTCTTGGTGTTACCTTTTCTGTCCAGTTAAAACGTTTATTAAAGCAAAACTGAAGCTGTTACCTTAATATATAAGGGCTACAGATCACTGTATACGTTTTCTATTGCAGCAATGGTTAGGAAAGAGTGGTCATGTTTGTGATGGCGTGTTTACGATTAGAACACGACCTCATTTATTTACGTATGAGGTCAAGTTGCTTATGGTTTTACGTGAAATTTCGGTTATCAAAAGCATACACTGGCAGTTACAAATTTTTCTGATGGCTACATACTAATGCGTGTCGCAAAGGGTTAAATTGCTTGCGTTGTGCCCATGTAAAGTGGACTGTCCAGCTTATTGCAGGCGTTGTCACTTGTCTGTTTCTTTGTGGTGTGCAGTGTGTTTGTTTTCGGTGTGGATACGCATGCTTTTATTTGTTTACATACTCATTGCTGGCAAATGCAGCTACCACAATCTGTATTATAGACCCAGTGCATGGTTGTGCCTTGAAGTGGTGGCTAGGTCAGATACCGAAGTTGGTATTCCTGTCTTGCTGTGATTAGCCAAGCCATGCTACAGCTATGTACAGTCAGTGACAACAGCTATGTACAGTCAGTGACAAAAGTTTGAGACCAGCAGATGGGCAGTCTCAGGGGCTTTCCTGCCGCTTGGTAGCATGGCAATGGTTTTCTCTGTAAACATGGGCTCGTGACTTGGCTACCTCACTGCAAGGGTGGTACTGAATGATGCTCTGCTGCACTGGGAGTGCCCCTTGTGGGCTTGCTACAGCAGTGCTGTGAAGCTGTGCAGAGGCACTATGTAGAACCCCTGGTCACCTCTTTTAACGCGGCAGTGTCGGGCCTGTCGTGCAGGTATTCCAGTGCCAAGCGCCACTTTGAGAACGCCCTCAACCTGCTGCAAGCGAGTGACCACAACGAGCTCCCTGAGAAGTGGGAGCCCCTGCTCAACAACCTGGGCCACACCTGCCGCAAGCTGAGGTGAGGCGGAGAGTTTTTGGCACAGTGCCGGGCTTCTTAGCACCCCACTCTCTTCACGTCTGGGTATAACACGGCTTAACTTCGTGAAAATGAAATTGAAAGGGCGCCGCAATTTATAGCCGCAGCACACATTCATCGGTAGTGTTAGTGTTAAACGCTGGGAGTGTTACTTCCTGACCCACAGCTAGGCTTTTCCAGTAGTACGTATTTCCAATGGCGGGCTTCCCAACTCCAATGGTGCATTTATGTAGTGGCAGAGGGTTCTTGCAAAGACCAGTCACCATCTGCTCTTTATGATTCACACACAGCACTTTCGTTTTGTTGGTCCATTACTTTGTCGATGGTAAGGTGGCGCCTGAGTATGAACCACCCCATTACACTTCAAATATTCATTGAACTCCCACCCATGAATGGCAGTGGATAGGATTCACACCTTGTGGATTCACACCTTGTGGATTCAGTGGATTCACACCTTGTTGAATGCGTTTGCAAAAGCGACAAAATTGGGTCTATTTTTGATGACGTATATACAACATTATGTGCATTGGTAATTCTTTAATAACTGACGCATCTGACACAAATGCATCTTGTACTCGTGTACCTCGCATGAATAGCGCATCTCCCACGAATCGCCCGGCAGAAACCTGCCTTGATTGCTGAAAGAGAGGCTGCTGTGTGTAATGTATTTTATTGTAGCTGATATTATATGTTTGAGAAGTGTTCAAACAGCGTGTGTTAATGAAGTAGGCCTGCAATATGAAGGCATAGATGGGTCACTGAATTTGAGAAGGGAAAGAATGTGGGCAGGTTTCAAATATATATGAGTGCCGAGACTTGATGGCTAAAATTTAGGACAACTCTCCTTGGGTTATGTTTATTAACCTGAGGTACATGTTATTTGGACAAAGAACTAAATTAGATGGTAGGGGCTATGGTTATCATTAATAAAGGCTGTTGTTACTATAGTTAAACCTGAATGTAATGAAGTTGAAAAAAAGTTCGCAGTTTTTTGTTAATGCTTTCCTGCCGACAGGAAAGGCAGTGATTTGGGGTAGTCAAGCGAAGAGTTTTTTCCGATCGCAAGAAATGTGCAACATATAGGTGTGGGGTATTGAATTGTATAAGGGTAAATTTCCTTTGCAGTGGCAATTGTTTCAAATACGAATTTTCATTTGAAAAAGAAAAAAGCTGCACAGAAAAGTTTTCGGACCAACACAAAAACATAAGCGAAAAAATTGGCTGGAGATTGTGATACTCTTCCTAATGCGATATTTGGGCCCAGCAGCAGTGCACTGAGGCAGCACTCACTCGTGGGTTCTCTCGACGGCAGCGATGATGAGCCGCTACGTTGGCGGCGCGAAGTATGCTAAATCCGCAAAGGCTTTGTTGTAATCCTGCACGCCAGTGTGACAACGCAAGATGCCTACCACATCAATCACCTCCTTGGTGGCAGGGGTGGCAAATGGTGCGTCGGACTCTGTTGAACCATCTTCATCAGCGTGGTCTTTAACACGTTTTATAGGCACTGCATCCGACATTTCTTCTCTAGCCAAAACGTTTCTATCAGCATGCAAAAAGTCCCCAAGCTTAACGTCGTTGGGCACACTCATCTGTTCGTGCATAGTTCGTCCCACGCTTCGGTCTCATCCACTAGGTTTGAAGGCTCCTCTTTTTCACCTTCAACAACCTCGTGAATGTTGGCTTTGAGGAAGCAATTTGCGATTGTCTGCACTGTGACTTCCTGCCAGGACGCAGCAAGCATCTCAGTAGCATTGAGAGGAAAGACAAATTTTTACGGTGCACCGACAGGGCTCTGGGGGGAAACATAATTAGCAGCGGAGAAGGCGAGTACAGCGGATTTGAAACATTTCCACATATCTGCAGGTTTCTTGTGTGTTCACGTGCTCCGGCATTCGTGATCAGCTGCTCTTTGAACGAGAGCAGCAGCTGATAAGCGAAGGGTGGGTGGCTGGGCCTCTTTTAACCTTCTTTTTCCTCCCTGATGCGATCGCATGCGGTCCTCTTGCGACTGCATGCTTCCTTTATTTTTTTTCTTGCAAAACTTACACTTTGCACTCGCGAATTTTTACTGAAACTGCAGCTGAAGATTATTAAGGATTATTAAGTTGGAAATTCGTTACATCAAGGACAATCACGACACCGCCTTTGTAACATAGAGGTTGGAAATACAGTGTAGACCATTTATAACGTAACCGCTGCGGGACCGGATATAACGCGGTTTTTTGTGACCACCGGTTTGCCTCCCATAGAACTCGATTCATAAGCATACCGCTTAAGATGTGGTTGGCCGAAGCACAATACCGTTTATAGTGCGGTTTTTCGGCGGGTCTGCTCATCGACCGGCGCAGCTGGGGCATCGTTTTAGGGTAGCAAAAGAAAAAAATAAATTATGAAATCGGCCATCTGACGCAGCGCGCACCCCTTGCTCTCCTCTAACTTAGACACAGAGCAAAAATAGGCACCCTTTAGTTCGCGCGTACGTGATAACCACAGCTGTCCTTGCTTGATGCACCTCGGAAGATAGCGACCAGCTCCCCGTCCGCGCGTGGCAAGTTGTTTCTATTAATCGTGAACCGCATGGCTCGTTTTCGCACACGAATTTTGCGCATCGGCGTTGCGCATGCGTTTTTTTCATGCTCGCGTCTACGATTCCGCGCTCGCGGTGGCTTCTTCGCGTGGCAGTGGGAGGAGCCTGACGACTTGCACCAATGGAAAGACGCGCACCTAATGGCGGGAGATTCGAAGCGCTCCGAGCCGGCTAGCCGCGCCAGAGGTGTTTAGACTGAAGTCCCTCGATCAGATGAAGGGACTTTAGTTTAGGCTTACCACCGCGGTATTTTTTGATGGGCGCTTTCACAAGCAGCGTGGATGGCAGTTTATATTCCACTTTGCGGTCACATTATCAGCTCTTTTCTTGCATGAGCATCTTCGCTTGCGCCTCGTGCGGCATTTCAGCGAGCGGTTAGAAGTGGTCGCTGGAGCTGCCTGCACCGCTTCACGGCCAGTGCCGACGCCATGTTGCCGCCTCTTACCGTGCCGCACACATTACGTCAGTTGTATCCGCGCCGGCGTCGCCGCGCCTGCGGCGTGCGCTGCACGTTTTCGCGAGAAATCGCTCAATGTGGTTCACGCTTTAGAACGTTGTGCAGATAAGCCACCGCTCTTCCCGAACAAGCGAGCCGCGCAAAGATTTCCACCACCAGTACGTTGCGCTGATAAGCAGCCGCCTTCGGCATCGTGAACACAAGGTGGGGTAAAAAAAAAAAAAAAAAAACCGGCTGGCCTTTCTTATCATGTCCTGCGACATCTTCATAGACGCAAAAAACGCAGCCATGGTCTTTTAAAACACAAACACAACGCAAGTTAAAGCCGCACTCGCCGTACGTAAGACCGCGCTTTTGCAATGTGTGAGACCCGGCAGCAGCGGCTGATGTTAAAAATAATACGAAATAAAAACCCTTCCTTCGTTTTTAGGCTCTGTGCGTTTGGGTGATAAAAAATTTAGGATGACTTGAGAGGTATGTGACGATTTGGTTGAATTCGCGCACGTTTTGGTTATACTAGTGCGGTACCGCTTATAGTGCGGATTTTTGCGGCTCCCGCGACATACGTTATAAGCGGTCTACACTGTACATGTGCTTTTATGGGGGTGGCATTGGGGAAGGAAAAGAATTCATTAAATCTAGGAATTTGTTTGAGAGGTTTGTTACATCCAGGTTTAACTGAATGGCGGTTGTTACTGTATCATGCATATTTGAATCTAGGGAGTGAAAGTGAAAATTAGTTGGCATAGCAGATTGTCATCACTAAATACAGAGCTAAAAATTGTAAATAGCCTACTATGGCTTCTATTGGTAAAAATCCTGTCCTAATTTATAATAAAGAGGTTGATGATGGGCTGTCGAGGTTTATGACTTTCCAAAATTTTAAAGGGCATTCATAATTCACTGAAGAGATGGAGATACCGTATTTTCGCTTGCATAACCCGCACCAAAAATGCAAAAATTTCAGTGGCGATGTAGAGGTGTGGGTAATACGCGGGGTTATTCCTTTAGTGCAGCTTCACGGCAATGCGCGTTGTGCCGTGAAGATGACCTTGTGTACAACAGTGAGGACTGCGGCTCAAGTAATAGCTCTAGCGAGAGTGGTGACACTGAGTGAATTTTGACTTTCGCCTTGCAGTCAGTGTATTCTACTTACTAAACATGTGCTTTTTCTGTCTACATGGCATGAGATGTGTTGCTTGGGCAGCTTTGTTGCTTGGGCTGAGTTGACAGCTTTGGTGCAGCCTTTCGTGTATCAAATGTGCGGGAAATACGCGAGGATTTTTTTTTCTTTTCTGGCGGGCTGAAAGTGGAGGTGTGGATTATATGCAAGGGCAGGTTATACGCACGAAAATATGGTAGCTATGCAGGTTAGCGTAATTGGTGCTGCATTTTGCCATCTGTCTTGAATTAACAAGACTCTCAGCCCTCACGTCTGAGATTTGTTTGTTCTGATCTCTACGAGTGCCCGCAATTGTGCTGTATAGTGGTATCACAAATTGCTGTGAAACAACTCCCCTTGCCGATGCGCGGAGCAGGAGGAGGTGAGGAAGGAGACAACTAAGGGGTTCCGTTTGTTTCTTTCCCTTATACTCGGTTTCTTGCTTGGTTACTTGGCCTGCGCGCTTTAAAAGCTTTAACATGCTGGTGTGACACGGAGCCAATTTTTCACTTCATTGTATGCTTGCTGTTCTGATTTCACACGTTGATGATGTTCCGACACAATGGTTGCAGGAAATACAGCAAGGCCCTGGAGTACCATCAGCAAGCACTGGTCCTGTCTCCAAAGAATGCCTCAACGCTCTCGGCCATTGGCTTTGTGCACTGCCTGATGCGGAACTGGTCGGACGCTATAGACTACTTTCACAAGGTACACCTTCCCTTCACTGCATGAAGCTGTTCCACCTGAGGAAAAAAAACTGGCCAGTGGTCATGCTTTGCTCTAACATAAAATCTGAGCACAGTCGTTGATATTCTTTATTGTAATCATATTGCTTTGTACTGCAGTAATATGTGGCAGCAAATCAATGGAAACCAAAAGAAATCGTAACAAAAAATCGGAAGGGCTTGTCAAGTGATCACTTCTCGAATGCACCGTTGAACCAACCAATTCCTGCACCAGCTGGAGCTACTGATTATATGGCGCTGACGCACGGACAGACACTTCCTTTGCTGCACTCGGTGGCTCCCACACTCCGTGCTACTACATAATGACAAAACCCTTCGCGGCTTCCCCTCTGCTGTACCCGGCCTACTCAGTAATGATAGTTGCGGCCTTTCTCAAGCGCTTGTCACTGCAACTGCATGAGCACGAAGGGGTGTACAAATATCTGCGCACTCTTTTTCTATTTTGACCCGTGCTCGCAATTTTCATCTCTGCATCCTTCCTTATGCATCCACTGTACCTTTATCCTCTCCCCTCCTCATGCTGTCTTCGCTGCCCTGTCTTTAATTCACCGTGCTCCTCATGTTCCCTCAGTTACGCCAATGCCACATAAGCCAGAAGCTGGCACCTAAGAGCCGCCCTCTACGAGCAACTAAAACTGATGATAGAAGTGCAGGCGGGAGACCTGACAATGGCAGTCGCGACTCGGGTCTCAGATATTCTTGTTGCCATACTGCAAATCTTAGACTGCAAGAAAGGAAGGGAAACAAACTTAAGGAGTCACTGTAATGAACACCATTTTTATTTGGCAAAAGAGACAAAATTTATATCTCCAAGCATTATGTAGACATGAACAAGGCACACTGAAGGACAGGCATTCACTAGACACGTGGTTTGTAGTGTGCTTCGTATGTGTTTACATACCACTTGAAAAAATATTAACTGTGAATTACCATGTAGCCCCACATGTTCCGTTACTAAGATAGGCCTTTGTGGATGCATCGTCTGTGTCACTGACAATGTGTGGCAACCGTAGACCTTGTTTTCTGCCATTACCACCCTGTCTTGTGGTGCTTGCGCTCTGAGATGCAGTTGCCATTAGGGGAGCACCAAACCGTGCAAGTTCAGGGAGCTCTGTCTGACAAAAATTATCATGGCTGCGTCTGCAGTTATCAATTCTCTCCCTCGCTTTCTGGTGTTGCAAGGCATGTGTACAGAGGGGGGACATATACTGTGTACATTTCTTCCCGTGAAGGGGAAAAGTGCATTCCTGTACCATTTTTTTTTCCAGCATAGGTCATTGTGGGGCAGCCACTGTGCAGGGTTATAATGTCCCTGCACACAAGTTTAGAATGACTTGATAACAATGGGCCGAGTGTGCTCTGTTGAGTCGAGTGACCCTGGCTCAGATGTATAAGTTGAACTTTCTGTGCCTATCTATACTACTACTTGTGTGTCTTTAGGCCACCTGATTTGGCTGTACTCGCAGAAGAACGAATCTTGATAACCAGCTACCAAAAGGGGTCGTTCTTGAAGCCCAGCTTTTGCTGGTAGCAGCGTATGGCACAATTGAGGGTTCCAAATAATCAGTAAAACAAGCTTTACAGTATAATATAAAGCAAAATGCTAGGTGGGTGCAAATAGTTGATGCAAAGCATAATTAACTTTAGTGTGCACATCAGCAACATTAGTGAATATGCAGATGAATAAACGGGAACAAAAGAAACTAGACAACACCTTACATAGAGGCAAACATTGGGCAGCAGATGAACACTCATTGTGTACAACAAATGAACAAATGCACGAGACTTTACAGTTAGCCTTTAGAGCAAGATTGCAAAAGTCGATTGTAGTCGCCTGATACCAGGCTCCGACCACTGTTTCAAAGCTTGTGGTGTTGCTGCCAATGGGAGAAACCAAAGGGAGAGAAACGTTCGTACACAGTTGGCATTTTATCTTGATGATGTTGTTGGGACTGCATGGCTCATCACAGAGATCATACAATATCATTACCGAGATAAGGGGCTCCCCCTCAGACACACGACTGACACGACAGCAAGGGTGATGGCTGTAACCAGCAAATATGGGCTCTTTCTGGTCACGTTATATAACTGGGCTGGCACCATGCTTTCCTTGCGAGGCCCGCGACTCCTTGTTAGACTTACAAGTGTTGAAATTTAAGAATACATATAGAAAGCAACTCTCTACACCTTTGGCATTGTGTGTGATGGAGCTGTGATGCACCAGCACTACTAGCAAATAAATCCAACTTAAGGAGCATGAGCGTGGACGTGCTTCTTTGAGGAGACACCGCTTTTAAGAAAAAGTGCGAACAAGTAATATAGTAAAGCAGTGAACAATCGGAGGACATGAAAGAAAATGCGCATATATGTCCAGTGTTTCAAATATAATACTAATAAACTAGGAACAGGGAAGCAAAAAAGTAACTCGATTATACACAAATCTCTAACAAAAATTTCAATTTTGCTCGCAGCACAAAATCTGAAAAGCGTCACACATAATTCAATGGGCTGATTAATGAAGTGGGAAACATTGTTTGTTTAGAAGGTTTAGACTGGCTATTCCATTCATTTATTGTACGGGGGAAGAAAGGAAATTTAAAGTTCTTTGTACACTGAAAAATTGGAGTAAATGTAAGAGGGTGATAGATCCTGGTAGGTCTTTGGGGAAGAAGTTGCTGATAAGCTACAGGGTAAAGCGGAAATTCACAGTTCCAAAGTTGAAGAAGACATTTTAGTCTTGTTATATTTCAGTGGTTCTGTAGGGTCATGGTGTTGTTTGTTTTCAAGTTTGTTGGGAAATTTTGGCAATGAACTGAACTGAACGGCCAGCCTCTGAATTTGTTCAACTTTCTTAATGTTGCCTTTAGTGGTGTGGAGATCTCTAATGATACAGGTATATTCTAGAAGAGGCCTGGTTAGTGCATTGTATGCAAGAAGCTTGACATGTGAGGGGGACTTCTTCAGTTTACCTGTGTCATAAGAGGCCGAGTTTATGCCGTGTTGATGGACAAATGGTGTTGATAAGTGTTGACCGGGTTAAGTCATTTGGGAATGTTATACCAAGGTATTTAAAGCTATGAGTATGTCAAATTTAAATACACTTTATTGTATTGTAACAAAGTGCTCAATATAACTGCAGCCATTATAAAAGTGCAGGACTGTAATTTCGTTTGGCTATTTCGGTAGTCTTCTTAGCTTGTGGTGTTTTGCAATTTAATTGAAGCCCATCTCAATGACAGTTCAGAAACTTCAGGCATGCAGTATTTCCTGCCATCTCCATTTTTTCTTTTTAAACCACTGATCGCTTGTGCCCTGTCTGGCAGCTCTTTTGTCATTTTGAGTTGGAAACCACGTTTCTGGCAGCACTAAAGTAAGTGCTAGAGCATTCACGGCAAGTCTACCGGTAGAGGCCTTTCTATAATCCTCAGGGTAGTGTTGTTTGGAATCTTTTGCAGCATCAAGTTGATGCAATACTTCCTCTGAGGTGCCGCTTGCTGTGAAGCGCTGAAGTTAGTTTTAGCCCTTAGGGACCCACAGGCTGCACATGTACGATTTTCAGTCGGGGCATTGATGAACAAGAACTTCTTAAACAATGGACGAGCTTGTGTTTTTTTGTGTTTTTTTTTTTGTTTTTTTGTTTTTAGCATCCACTTGACCACCAGGTGCTGTGTGTAGACTGGAGAGTGTGTACTGATTGTGGGTGATTGTATTGTTGCAGGCCTTAGGTTTGCAGAGGGATGATGCCTTCTCAACGACGATGCTCTCGCAGGCAATCGAACAGCAGATCACCGTGCTGCCAGCCTGCCGAGGTAAGTCTTTCGTACGTTTTATGCAGGGTTTTTCTAAACTGCCTACGTGTGTAGGCAGTTCTATGCTTACGTGTTGCCATCCTTCCCTTCCTTCATGCAGCCTTTTTACACTGCTCCAACAGTGTTGTGGCTGCTGCGTTTGATAGGGAGTGGGACAAAGTCTCTCAGTCTACATATAATGCGTGTGTGTTGTGTGTGCATGTATGTGTGCGTGTACTAGTCCACTCATCACCTGCAGTCATATATATTTTTCCAATTTTTCTTAATTTGGCTCTTAATGCTCAGCTCGTTTACCGGCATGTATTTGAAAAGCTCTAAAGGCAGTTTCTCAGTTAATCATGCCACATTTTGTGCGGCTTTGAATGTCGTAGATTTTAATAATTTCTTCACATTATTTTTTTACTCTTGCTGTTACCGTATTTCTTGAATCTAACACACCCTCTATTGTAACGCACACTTATTTTTCGTGGTCCGAAGAAGAAAAAAAAACACTATGTCCTCAATTGTAACGCGCACTAGACTTTCATTATTTAACAAAAAATGCAACTTTTTCTCACTTGGAACAAGCAAGGTTTATTCCAAAGGCGGCACAAAATGAAATGTGCCGGTTATTGCTGGCAAGACAGTCACCACGATGACTGTCCGAGGCAGCGCCGTCGCTGCCCCAGCAGCTCTGTCGTTACGGGTCTCTGAGTCGCTTGCTGCTGCTGCACGTACTCCGCTAGCGGGTCTTCTATTTGGGGTTATCACCCCCTTTTTGGTCCGCTGAATCCTTTCTGTGTCGCCTTGGTTGCGAAAATTTTCTCTTTCTGTTTGCACCAGTCCCGCACACAAGTGTCCAGAACACTGAACACACGTGGCGCGGCCAGATTTCCATCACTTTCCGCACACAAGATTACTTTCTTCTTAAACACAGCATTGTGGTGAGCCGCCGTGTCTTCGCAGTAGGAAATTCCATGGCGGAAAGAACAGAGGAATGCAAAAAAAAGACTATGCATACAACAAAGGCAAACATGCACCGACTACGAAGCGCTGGCTGCGCAGTCAGTAGTCAAGCAGCCATCTTGAAACGTCGATGGCAATATGGCGCCGATTTTGGGACCTATTTTTCTGGGAAAAAAGGTGCACATTAGATTCGAGTAAATAGGGTAACTTGAGAATGAATGTTGCGGAACGCACACATCTGCGTGGTTATAGCCCCCGTCTTCTTCTTCAGTGTGCATTCTGGATGATGCATTGCCTTCTCCACCTCTTTTGTCATTGCAGGTGTTCCCGAAGAATTGCCCGAGTATGTGTACACCTCACCCGAGAGTCCCAGTCCCAGAAGCTCAGGACTGCTGGACATGGACGTCACGAACACATCTTTTCAATCCCACGACTACGACTAGATGGCAACATTTAGGGCAAATTAGTACCTGTGTGTACATAAACACTGTAGTCAGTTTACTACGATTGGGTGTGAAAGGCAACAATGTCATTACTCTGGGCAATGTCTTGGCTCTGTTCATTGCTTGCCTTCACGCTCGCTCTTGCAGTGTTGCCATCATAAGGGCCAATGTCTGTTGATGATTGTTGCAACAAGTTTCCACAAGCCTGCTGGGATTTTTAATGGCGGTATGCATTTTTGGCCTCTCGGAGGCCATTTTGGAGTAATAGTAACAGCAAACTTCTATGTCCTCTTTTTATTGCTTTGTTCAATGCTCACTGACCTAGCAATCATAAAACAGTTCTTTAAACACATTTAGATGACAAATAGTTAGGTTTAACATAACTGCTCAAGCCCAGTGGGCACGGACAGTGAAATGCACACATGAAAATTGCCATTTTGTTGGAGACATCAAAATGCCTTGTGTGCGTTGCTTTGGCATCTTCCCTGCTAAAGGCTGTCCTGGCGAAAGTTTCTACCTGAGCATACTAACCATCATTCCACATGGGCCAGGCTAGATTGGTTGCACCACTAAAGGAAGCACAACTGCGGCCGCGTTTTCTCAAGGTCTCCCTGGCTGGCCTGCCCCTGAAGAAAGACCGGAAGCAGATGAATAGAGGAAAATTATTAGATGGTGCACTGTTTGTGAAAGGCGTCGCCAAGTTCAAAGACCGAGGTGAAACTGTTTCTCTGCTGCAAACAATGTGCTGGTTTAGCGGTGTAGTAACTCAGTGGGCCCTTACACTGGAGACTCGGGTTTGATGCCCGTGTGAGCTGCAATATGGGCAAGTTTCTTTTAATATAATTGATTTAATTCATCGAAATTACTCTGGCATTATTGTATGCTTTTTTTTACTCCTCGCAGCTCTGGTCATTTTTTGTGCCAGATGACGACAGTGTCAGTTTTTTGCACTAAGGGTCATTTTTTTTTTGCGCAATGCTTTCATATTTAAAAAAAAATGCTACAGCTACTAGGATTAAGTGGGAAACAAAATAGTACCAGCAAAAATAAAAAAAGTGACCAAAAACTGACTTATCCTGTAGAAAGATGGAAGTGCCCCCAAAAGTTATGGAACAGTATAAAAGCGCTGCGGATAGAGAAAGGTGCCCACCACAATTTTTTATTTAGTGATGAAGTCGGGCATTAGATTTGGAGGGGAAAACTATAATACTCGCCATCAGGTAGCATGCCTTCCACAGTTGGCAACTTCCTACACTGTAAGCAGTCTGTTTTGAAGTTTGGCTTACTTGCTCAGTAGCTTGCTTGTCTTCTTTCTGTGTATGGCTCTGCTCGCTTTTTGCACCCATCTAGGTATATTTATTGGTTGACCAGTACCTTACAATCTACACTGCATTTTAGAATACTATCATAGGGGTGTGCCAGTAGTGATTTTTTTGTTTTGAAATGACAATATACCCGTATTTACTCGCGTAATGAACCCACTCTCGTAATGAACCCACCCCCCACTTGTCTTCTTGAAAATTTACTTTTTTGTCATTTTGAATGAAAAAATGCAGATGGAATACGTTCTTATCTCAGCATGGTTGCTGGTCCCTCAGACCATCATAGTAACTTGATATCACGCTATAGTACGCGCAGAAATGCTAAAAACGCATTCCAACAAAAAGAAATCTCAACAGTAGCAGGAGACGTGAGCGTGAGTAACGTCTGCCATGGCTCACAATTTAAAAATTGCGCGCTTGCGGAGCGCCACTTTCTGAACGCAAAACGAACCTTCTTGACGTTCCTGCGTGTGAACAAAGCCCTAAACCACTAAACGTACTCCGCACTCCTCTGCTCTTGAGGTTCCGCCGGTTCCGCGACTTCGCCATTACGCTCGTTATGTTTTTCAGCTGTGCTCCGACCTTTTTTTGTGCTCCTAGTGCGCGCCGTACAATGGGCCAGCACATGAGCTACACAGCATGCGTCGACGCCATGGAAACCACGCGGCTGGGCGGCACTTCGTGTACGCTACGGGCGAAAACGAGGTTTTTGGGCGGGGAACAGGGGTCGCCGTGTGTTTCGTGGTTCTTAAGAAGGGACGTTTCCCGGTGTCGGAAAAGAAGTTTTGGAGTGCCTTGATAGCACGCAAGACTGCGCTGTGGGCCATCAAATGTGAGGCGGCAAGCGCAACGGAACGGAAACGGAAAAGTGCGCGAAGGCGACACGCCTTCGCGCAACGCGACACGCCTTCGTGGCGACACGCCTTCGCGAAACGGAAACGTGCGCGAAGGCGTGTCGCCACCTTGCGGAGGAAGGCGAGGAGGCCGCCGCCGCAGCAATAAGCGTGTTCCACAGAGGAAGGCCAGGAGGCCACACGCGGCGCAGAGCCATGCGGCGGAGGAAGACGAACATCCAGTTGCGGTCGCTCGTACAACGGTGAAGCTTAAAAAACGCTGCGAGGCGGAAAAATATGATGAATAAGTAGTGTATTTATTGCAAACATGTCTGTATATCACTGCGAAACCACGCCTCGACAATGAGCCAAGACCGTGAAGCTTTCGCTATAAAACGGGTCAACCAAAGCTAAACCACAGCATTTTTTTTTCTTCTGCGGCGTGCGGGCGTTATGGCACTAGCCGCACCATGTCCGTGGCCGTTTCCGGTGTTGACAAGCGCAGGAATTGACACCTAAACTTTTCAATGAACGCGACCGTCCAGTTAGAAATTCTTATGCGATCCAACACACGCTCAAGAAGGCGCGTCACGCTACGGAGCGCTAAGTTAGCACGAACTAATTGTCCAGTCAGAACTGCAGGTAAAGCTGGCCTTCGGCCACAGCGCGGCGCGACGCCGCTGGCGGCGAAGTTCGACGCCAGTGTGCGCTTAGTTTTACGAGTACATTTTCTGGCAAGAGCAATTGTTGCAAGCCAGTGGCGTAGCCAGGGGGGGGGGTTCAACCCCCCCCCCCCCCCCCTCCCCCGTAGTTTTTAAGGAACCATATACGACCCACAGCGCTGCGCATATATGTGCCTCCTTTTCACCAAATTGGCAAACTGGGCTCGTGGCAAGGGAAAATTATGAATGACGGCGATATTCTTGCGACTTTCGGGACCACCGAAAGAAAAAAAAAAAAAAGACTGGAAGCAAAGTGCTTCCTTCCGCGGCGCGTTTCGCCCCTCTAGCCCGACTAGTCCACTGGGTACAAGCCTTGTTGATCGGCCAACACGGGCCTGGGAAAAATTCCTCGCAAGGTCTCTGCCGGGGTTTACGTGGATGAGTCACCTGAAGGCACGCGGCGTAACCAGGGGGGCTGACCGGGCTTCAGCCCCCACCACCTCCCCGAAAATTTTCCGGCCCGCGCCGTGCTGCCTGTTATGCTTAAAGCCCTATAAATACGGGGGCTTTAGTTATGCCTAATACGTCGCCTGTGAACAAAGGCGCACAACCTTCGACCGTGCCACTATTAAAAATGTCCTAACGCATTGGTGCTTACGCAAACGAAGCTCCCGCGTCAGGGTAATTGCGGAGGGGTGCAGCCCCAAAAGCGATGGCGCCTTCGGGTAAGCTCAGCCCACAGGACGCCAAAGGCGTGAGTTGTGTCCCTTTGTGTGAGGCATGTCATGTCGCCACACAGAATAATTGGCCGGCTGAGTCGTTCTCAGCAGAGGAGATTGACTCATCACGGTATGGCCGGGGAAGCAAGGAAACTGGAAGCGTAGAAAAAGGAAGACCACCAGCCATTGATGGGTGAACGCCGCAAAATATCTTTGTGTGTGTGTGTAAGCAGAACCACGTGCAAGCGGCGGTGGCAGACAGTCAATACTCCTGCAAGTTAAGTGAAGAAAGCGATGGGTCAGGGTATTGGGCGAAATGTGTGCTTTAGCTGGATGCGGCAAAGTATGCCCTTCTTCCGTGCGTCCTCCCTTCCTTCTTTCGCTTTCACGTTTCTGTGGAGCCAGGGAGGGTGTTGACATGGGATAATTCCTTGGTCTCAGCTTGCGCGCACTGCGTGTCCCCTTCTGAAAGCGGTGCTGAGGCACGCTGCGGCTCGCCGCCCGAGTTCCCGACTTAATCCTAAACGTGAAGGCACGACGTTCACCAGCCCTGCAGACGGCGGTCGCGACAGTAACGAATACCCGATGGCCATGTTCGACCTCGGTCACAACTAAAGCCGCTCCATTGCGTCCACGGTCGTTCTTTCCCTGGGCGGCGGCTGCCCAGAGCAGTGTATATTCAGGGGCCGGAGTCACAACGGCGATATGACAGAACGGCGCAAGGACAGCAGCGCCCTGGCTTTACGAAGTGCCAACGCGCAACAGAGACCCCATTGTAAGTCATTTTCTTCCCCTGACCATTGATTTATCCTTGCGTTATCCCTGCAGTCCTTTAAGATTTAAATAATCGCTTCCTAATATTTACACGATGTCACAGTACCTTTATGTCTGCGAGCCAAAAAATTTGTTTCGTTTTATTTCAAATGCAATATTTGCGTTTGAATTGGTTGTTGAAAGGAGCGCCCACGATGAAGCGGATAGGTAACTTTGAACGAGGGAAAACGTAAATTCAACTCGTATTCGTCTGAATATTCATGAGGCGCAAAGTTGGCGAGGGTTACTCAGGGACAGCTTTACGTACATGAAGAGTTACCGCTTTCCATGAAGTACACGAAGTTAAAGTACATGAAGAGTTAAAATATATATTTGTTCTCGCTGGAGTTCTAGTAGTTTGCTTCATTTACAGGCATGCGACTCCATGTAACGTAGCCGCGGTTGCATGGTGTGCCCGCCATCGCGACTTTTGTTGCCCTAGTTGCCCCGTTACATACCGACACGTGCATCCACTGCTACACCCAATTTTAAAATCGTCATAGCAGTGTGTGCGCAAGTGAAGGGCCTTCGTACTGGTGGCGAAGAAACGAACGTGTCATTCTAGAAGAATTTTCCTTGCCCTCTTTCTGGCCTTTCTTTGAAGTTTTGTGGGCTCAAGAGTATCGTTCTTTCAATGCTCAATCGATTTGGCATGACGGACGAATGTAGTCATTTAAAAAAAAGCAGGCTACAGACCACAGGCCCTTTCAAGAAGACCCGCAAACTTCCGCGCTCCCCCTTCCCCCCCCTTCCGCCCCGTATACGGGTGCGCGCTAATGTGATTCTGCCTGGATTTTGAGCAACAGTCAGCATTACTTAAGTAACCAAAATGACCGAGGAATCATCACCGTAAACAGGAATTATCTCCGCAAACTTCGCAATTTTTTGCCAATATATTATGTCGTAGCCTGAAACCATGCTTCAGTTTGAACATCACGGTCGCTGTCAACCAAGCGATCGAGTGCCTAACTCTACTATTACTGTCCGTTTCGGGCTGAAACACGGTAGTCTGTAGCATACGCGGGTCCATGCCCTTACGCATGTTTTCTTGGTGCACTGCAGGCAACAAAATGCTAACTTGTTTCGAGCATCGACCCACGCCCGAAGGTCATGCTGGCTCTGTACAACATGCTCCGTTTTCTGGTGGACCAAGGAGCTTCCCAACATAGTTTCCATTTCCCGTGTCGCTAACGAAAACTACAAAATTCCTATGCGCCCTATACATTCCCGCCCATGCTGTTTTATCGTTTAGCTTTAAAACCGCAGTGTGTACTCGGTTGAACAAAGCAGCGCACGCGTCCTCTAAAAAGTATGTTCTTTCATTAATGTTTCAAACCAGAATGGTAGGACCTCATTATAATTCTTTCCTCAGATCTCACGACGAAATTTCACACGCAGCAAGATCTTGCTCAACTTGCGTAGAACATGACCAACCGCAACACTATGATCAGACAACGCCGTCTTTGCAATAATATTTGTTCTTGCTAAATTTAAAGTTCTATATAGCATTGAATAGTGAAATTTGCAGTGACTTTCTCTACCTTATCCAGGATTGGTACCTACAACTAAAGGGGATGGCCGCCCCAGAAAAGTTGCTGGATAGCAACCGCCTTCAGGCTGGCACGAAGCATTGAAAACTTGACAGAGAATAATGCAAGCATTTTAAAACACCAAGGGGGAGCTCATTACAGCAGAGTCTACAGTTGGGCTGTACGGAAATGTTAACCAGATTGTGATGTTGTTACAAAGCACCAGATTCTCATGTCCGCCCAGCGTCTCTGGAAGCTACGAGGTGGACCGCGTCACAGAATCAAAACAGAAGCGAAAATCTCAACTGACAAGGCTTGACAATACCGATGGCTGAATTATTCCGCTTTGCGTGAGGGCTCAGTCCTACCATGTTCGTGCAATCAGACCAGCGCTACACATAACGTAAGTGCATAGATTCGATGTGGGCTGCACAAAATGAGCTTCATTGGCCTTACACTGAAAGCTGCTGTACGGGCGTAAAATATACAAAAAATTTTCTTCCGCATTTTGGACAACAGCAACTAAAAAAAAAACTCATTCTTAAGGCCTAGCCGTTTTATTGCGGATGTAGCACTCATCATTCCACGCACTTTGATATAAAGCAAGTTATCACATGAAACTATGGTCATTCAATGCAATATGTCTGCACAAGGTGCCCGTGCGGGTATAGTACACGTCCTGTATCACTGGCGCAGATTTGCACCACGTGGTCTGCGGATTTTTCCCCGTTTACAACTTCACCTGGCACTAAAATACCATCATAATCAACACCAATATCTGAGCGAGACCTTACACAGCCCATTTGAAGACAGAATACAACCTTGTTAAATTTAAAGAACTAGCCTTTGTTGACTGAGCTCCATTCCAGTCACAGAAGACGTTTTTCAACATAAGCAAGGCAACACATATAAAAAATTTGCAAATTTTGCGCTGCAGTGACGTAATATCGGCAGCAGTGATCTAGTTTCGGCCAGCACTAAGACGTAGCTACAAGTGTGTTAGCAGCAAGTTAAAATTCAAATGATAGGATCAATTGAACTAGAGGCCCTTCAACATTCGCGCGATCATGTTTTGTGGCGGTGGTTTACGTCGTTGGGTGCCAATCGTACCAACAGGATCCTGTGACGTCATAGAGAAATTGCCGGAAAGTGGCTGGGGATTCGCCAATGCTTCTTAGGTTTTCGTTAATATCTCGACTATCCCTTTGAAGCTTGCGATAAGATTGGTATCATTGCTATCCGGACAATGGAGTCTATTTAATGAACCAACCATGTATTTTGTCTTTAGCCTTTAGGTACGCTTACAAAACTACCGCGATTTTTGTTCTGTTGGGGGGGGCTTGAGAACAACTTTACCCCCCCCCCCCCCGAAAAAAAATCCTGGCTACGCGCCTGTTGCAAGCAGCATGCAGCCTGATGAAGTACTACTTCAAGAGGCGCAACAATAAAGAAAATGGGTTTGTCGGGAAGATACCGCAATAAGACAACTGATTTTGTTGCCTCCCAATGCTAGTGTACGCACCCCCCCCCCCCCCCCCCCCCCCCCCTTTTGCTTCCCGACTAACTTCATTGAAGAGTTGGTAGCCGTAGCTGTGAGTGGCCTGGCGCTGCTGTTGCCTGCGCGCATTCGCTGCCGCTGCCTGCTGTTCCGCATGCAGTTCGGGTGCTGCAACGTGGCAAAGCACCTGCACCGGCATGGGCGCAAGGGCTTCCTCACATGTGCGGACTGTACGCAACCTGAGACGCTGGAGCCCCCACCACGGGACGCCCAGAGCAAGGCTCCGCTAGAGCGCTCCAGCGACAAGAGCGTCCCTGCACCGGCATTGAGGGACTTCTCTTCCCGATGGGGCCTGCAGCCACTCATCCTGCAAAAAGTGGAGCAGCAGCTGGCCTTCGGCCAGCTGCTCCGCTTATTGGCGAGGACCGGCCTCATGCAGCTGCTGTAGGGCGAACTGGCGGGCTAGCCTGACCTAGCCCACCTTTTATTCTCTCTTCTCTCTTTCTTTATTTTTTAACACTCTGTTCTATTCTTTCACTTCCCCTGTGCTCCTCTCCTTCGCACTGGTTTCTGTGTAGGCGAGCTCCCTGCCGAGCTCAATAATATCCCTAGTGCACTCCCTTTCCTTTTCCTTTCCCTCGAACCACAACTACTACATGACTTGAACCGTTTTCATTGAGTGTGCAGCTGTCATCTGCTGTTTCCGCCGTAATCTGTATATGTTGCCGTAATCACGCTAAACACTATTTTTTTCTTTGTTATTGGTATGCTGCGGATGTGTCTTTTGTGTTCCCCTGCAACAATGCCTTGGCGCATGTACCTAGGTATGATAATATATAAATAAGTCATTGACAGTCGGAGGTTGGCAGTGCGATGGAACCTACATCAGGGAAGAATAAGCAGTATAGGCTGGTTGTGCCACGATGGTATGAAGGACAACGACGAGGAGGAACAACCAGGATTGCCTCTGGCTACACAGGAAGCTTCTTGGCCCATCCCCTACGAGGGTATACGCGTCATGATACAAGGGTACCAACCAACCAATCTACTAAACGCTGCGGCTGCGCTTGTTCATTGTGCAAATATTGTAAATATTCTTTTAACGTAGCATTTTCGGCCAACAATGTGAATGCCGTAATGCACTATTCATAATATTAATTAGTCCACCGCTCGAAGAGGACAACTATTCCTTTTTTGTCGCGTGAGCTACACTGGCCGAGGTTGAGCAGTTTCGTGTGGCTCCTGGAGAGCCGTGCTGCGCATGCGCTAGGAGCAGTGACGTCACACGGTGCACACAACGTTGCTCGCTGCCCGGCGTCTCTCGCACACCCCACGTGCCCAGCGTTTTCGCCGGCCTACGTTCCGCACGTGGTGGCCCTGGTGGCCCGGTCCACTTGATGATCATGCGAGGGGTGGCCGGGTGTGGGACCGATGGCTCGTGCGTCGCAGCAACACCGGCGGGCGCCTGTGGGACCAGCTTAGCTGTGGGGCGATTGGGGATGCTGCGCCAGAGCCGCTTGATACATGTGTCACAATGCATGCGTATACCGTGTGTATGTCATTGAAGCAGCAGTAAGCATGATAAGCTAATCCTAGACAACCAAGAAAGCTAAGAATAACCAGCTGAACCTTCGCTCACGCTACAAAGCCTGGCTACATAGTAGTCCAGGCATAGCCGAGCTAAGCCACTGCTAATTTTTTTTGCATCTCCTACAGCGGAACCCACCCCGCTGGTGGCGCTGGGTGCAAAACAGCACGTAATCAAGACCACCTTCTTTCAGCATTATGAATAGGACCGTTCACACGCTCCTCACGTGGTGCTGTAGATAGTTTCTCACCTTCAATTCCCCACTATCGAGAAGCACAGCATCTTGGCGGGTACACTTTCTCCGAGCTGGACTTAGAAATGCAGTCAATATAATGTACGTGCAATCCGACAGAAGTTGTTTCGGGCTGCCACTTATACTCGGGAACAACGCTAGAATGGTTGTGGTGCGTACTGTTCGGGAGAATAGACGTCACCCTCGTTCTAATGTGACTATAAAAATAATACGTCACGATCCTTGCCACCATGCATCATTCTGAAAGCACCAAGGTTTTATTTAAATCCTTTATATTAGAGTTGTCCTTACTCTTTATACTATCTTACGTTCTTTCCTACATTTCCTATGTAAGTATGCACCACCGGTCGATGGAATCATCATCATCAGCAGCACCAGCATCATCTCTGAGGCACGCAGCAGCGAGGCACGAGGGGCCCGAGCCACGTTCGAACGTTCCGAGAGCAGCAGCCTAGAAACCTCGCTGTGCTCGCTCTCGCCCCAGTCTCCTTGCGAACGACCTGAGGAGGGCCCCTCGGGCCAATGGACGTGTGCGGCCAACCCGGCAAGGAGGAGAGGAGTGGCTGAACGCCGGCACAAGAGCCAACCGGGAGTGAATGGGTCTCCGCTATGGGGACTACACCAAACAGGGACACACCCAACTCGGAGTATGGCCCACCGCCGCTTCCATTCCGAGCAGCCGGAGGGGTGTCCCTCAGCCAACCGCCGAGGAAGCCGTCATCAATGTTCCCCTGCTGTGCAGCTTCCGGTGGTATGGTGACAGGCGCGCCTCCCGTGCCACGTCCACCTTCGGCAGCGGAGCACCAACCGGAAGTCCGAAAAGAGCACGGCGGGAGAGACGATCCACCCACCGGGAACGACTTGTCCACTCTCGCGTCCTTTGGCTTGGACGCCTACAGAAAGTTGGCCGAAACTGAAATGCCCCGGATTCCGACTTCGCCACGGCCGGCTGAAACTTGCCACCACCAGAGCAGCACCGCTTGGGCAGGAAGCGCTCTGAGGTTGGCGAGGATCATGGGAATGAATAACGGACTTGCGTTCTTTGAAATGACCCCCCGAAACTTGTACTCGGTTGAGCCAATATACGATTCACTTCTAGTGAGCAACGTACGGAAGAATTTCTTTTGTGTTTTTGTTTCGGCTACACATCTCAATTTAAGCGCGCAAATGGTTCACACGGGGCAGGCGTTGCGGTAAAGGCCGGTTCCGTTATTTAAGTGCAGAGCACTTTATGGGTTCGCCTTGTCGTCGTAGCTCGCTCACTGGACCCAAGTAGCGCCACACGACGAGAGCAACAGCTGTCGTCGCAGCGCGATCCAGAGGCTTCGAAACTCGAAAACCGCTCGCGCTTGTCATACATCTCCCCGTTACTAGGTAAATTTGAGCAAAATATACGTAATGAACCGGCAGCGCCCGTGTGCATTTATTTAGGAACGCTCGTTGGGTTGGATTTTACGATTGTAAGCGAAAAAAAAGTGGCAGTGGAACGCCGACATGTGCGGGAGGAAAAGCAAGCACAAAGAGAACAGAACTGCCGCTGGCGCAGTTTTAGGCAGGGGGCACGCGAGCACTGCGAAGGCAGGAAATTTGAAATGCGTTGGGTGGTTGCAGTGAGCGGATAACGGCGCCACTGCCCATTATGGCGAATCGCTGCTCTGAACGTTCGACAGCTTTCACATTGAGTGGAACGGCTTTATTTTCTTGCCATGGCGGCGGTATATTTGCACGGGGAGCATAGTATGGCAAGGATCGGTACGTTTTTTTTTTTTTCGCATCATTACTCCGAACTCAGCTCAAAGGGCGTGGCCGCCGTAGTCTTTCTTTTCTGATGTGCCAAATGCTTGTTGCAGTGAGCCAAAAAAAAAAAAAGCTTGTTTTCAATTCAGGTGCTGTTCAAAGCGTGGTCTCCTCGGCATCTCCTTGGGATTTGCGATCCGGACCATGAGGTCCGATTAATCGACAGGGCTGAGGAGGTCGCTGGTGAGTGGATGCCACCAGCTGCAAGCGCTACCTGAATGGCATTAACCAAAATAGTTTTTCTGTCTGGCTGGCTCTCCTTTCTGATGTGGCTACCGATTTTGTCTGGGAACTCAATACAAAAATAATTAACACTTCGACAAACGCGTGCTAAAGCCATAAATTGACTCAATTCCCGCACCTCTTGTTAAACAGATAATTTAACGAAAGCTTTAAACCAGTAGTTGAGCTCAATAGAAAAACGAGGATAAACATTTGTGTGCCCCAAATAACAAAATCCTGCCGTCTGACACAGGCATGGTCGCGACGTGTAGTCTCTGAATAAAATCATTGCATTCCTGCGTTTTATGGACTGCCGTTTTATCGAACTACCTACGTCCGTTTTTCGAAATGTTGTTTTGATGCTTTTATTGTAAGTCTGTCATTTTGTTTAACTGGCCGGTGCACTAACCTGATATCACAGGTGAAAATGCTCTTTATTTATTGTTACAGAACTCTTGGAACATTTCACATAGCAATGCACTGGATCACCTTGTGGTCAATCAATCGTACACTTTATCTATCGGTATGTGCCGCATTAATGGGCGCGCAAGGCAAGCCGAAGTGGCGAGGAAGAGGTCGCCCAGACGCAAACTGTCACGAGATGTATTGGATTCCTTGGCTTTGGACTGTTGGCATTAAGCTGTTATCATTTATAAACCGATTGCTTATGTACATAGACTGTTCGCATCTGCCTCGTAACAATGTGTTGGCGTATAATTTTTTTTTGCGTGTTCAATGTTAGCTTTCAAGTAACCCTTGCCCCTTTACATGTTATCCTTTAGGAGTATATTAGCGTACTGAGGTTGGTATTGCCAATTATATACCCCGCCATTCCATTCATGGTCACGGGAATAGGAGTCCTGCCCTGCTCAAACAGACGAAAGAAACAGAACAGGAACAAGAGCGCAAACAGACGAAAGAAACAAAGAAAATGAGAGAGCAGCTCTAGTCCTGTACATTTCTTCCTGTGTCTTTATAGTCTCTTGGCGCTGTACCATGCCAAGAATTTTTTAATGCGCTATTGATACTTAGTCACATTTTGATTGATTGATTCTAGGGTTTAATCCGCCGACGCAACGCAGGCGATGAGGCGCGCATTAGTGGATGGCTCCGGATTAATTTTGACCACCTCGGGATCTTTAACGTGCGCCGAAATCTCGTACACACGGGCGTGTTTGCTTTATGCCTCCATCAGAAAAGCGGACCGCCGCGGCCAGGAATCGAACCCGCGTCCTCGTGCTCAGCAGCGCAACGCCTTCGCCAACTTAGTCGCATTTTACACCGATCGTTTTAATCTCTGGCTGAACGGTTACAGTTACAGCCAACGTCTTCTATACTCATTTCTGAAGTGTTTGCGCTGTTTCTGCGTCCATCCATAGGATTTTTTTTTTCCAACTCAGAAACGAATCACCCTTGACCTCTTATTGATCAGGACGGTCTTTTATGCTGACGCTGAAGCATTATTGTCAGACGTGGCTTCACTGTCAGCTGACTCGGCATAATAACTTTCAACACCAATTATTTTGAATGCGCTAATTGCCAACTATTTGATAGCGTTAGCCAGACATCCACAGTCTGTTCCCAGTGTGGTTTCAATTATTGTCCGACGCTATCATACCTGAATAATTAATGGCTGCGAGATGAATCAGCGCTGAGATTAATCACAGTCCAGGCGAGAACAGATAATGGGTGAACCTTTAGGCGGCAGTTACGTTGCTTTAGCAACCACAAATGCTTTGTGTTCTCTTTCTTCTTAATCCCGTGACGTCAGTGCAGTTACCTTCCCGTATTTTTTCCTTTGCATTCACAGAAAAATACTCAAGATTTGAGCATACTCTTTTTACACCATCTGATTTGCGTAAGTGGAAAAAATTGCGGGCTGTCGGCAGTTACATGCCCATTTTAGATTTCTTTAAACTTACGTTAGGCACCAATACAACCTTTACGAGGAGTTTATAGGCCACGGAGACCAACAGCGTACCTGAAATAGTTCATCGCCAAAGCAACTGCGATTATACTCGCTTTGAAGTGGCTTTGGAAGCCTGGTTAAGCAATTCGTTTGTTATCTCCCGGTTTTGGAAAAATATACAGGAAATGATACACGGTAATCGATATATTACCGAGGGGGATGTTTGAATTCACGAATTGCCTATCAGATTTCGGCGCACGTTAAAGATCCCCAGGTGGTCAAAATTAATCCGGAGCCCTCCACTACGGCGCGCCTCATCGCCTGCGTCGCGTCGGCGCGTTAAACCCTACAATCATCAATTGCCTATCAAACACACACCGCCAATAGGCGGTTACCGATTGGTGGTGTTTCCTATATGAACGTTTGAGCAAGGCTCTACGTTTACGGTTATCCCGGGCGTATTAATTTTTGTGGTGTTCAGATTACAGTCTGTGCCGTGTAATCGCACTGACAAGAGTACGTCCCACCACATATTTGTTTTATTTTAAAAGTTCCGGGCTGCAGCGCGTGGGGCAAGAAATGAAAATAACATTATTTGCGCCCTAAGTACGACATGTCTGTTTTATGTTTTTTTTTATATAAGACAGTGTTGCATATATTGTACCCCAGGAAAAAGCAGAGGCATGGTGATCAGGGTATATGCTTGGGCGCTCTGTATACAGAGAAATAGATGGGAGCGTATACGTGCACACACGGCTGGGCATGCAAGCTGATCTTGGCACACACGCGTCGCGATTGTTCGGGTCTGTACGTTTGTACAAACCCCCATGTGTATTCCGTAGAGTGCATTAACAAAATGAAAAGGGGAAGACGAGTGAATATCCCGGGACAGAAACTGCAGTTTGATTTCCGGCATGCCTGTTTACTTTCTCCTTTCCTTTTTCGCTCTGTATTCGCAGCTGACCGCTTTGCTGTTCGAAGACCCGCATACACGCACGAGTGCGGTCCCCGTGGAGCTTTGGCGAGCGTCCCTTTCAGTTCTGTTGAAGCTTATCGGTGTATGAGAGCCCGATTGCGAGACGGCGGCGGCGGCTGGCGATAACGTGCGCTCGGGCATCTGGGCGACACTGTCGTCGTGTTCATCGGGGCGTCCTCGACATCGGAGAGCTTTACGTGCTTCGCGTCTGCCGCCGTCGATGGGCGCCTCGGGGAGTTCAGCCAAAGTTGACCATGATCCGTCATCCGACGCGGCGGGCCTTCAGCTCGATGCGAAGGCGGCCGTCCAGCCCAAGCCAGAGGTGTCCAGGGCCGTTAGGGACTCTGTGCAGAAGTCTATCGCCGCGTCGGCTTCTCTCCTAGGAGAAGCCAACGGCTTCTGCAATGGGCTCGGCGGCGGGAGCACCAAGAGCTACCAGAGGGCTCGCTGGAGCCGCAACAGCCTTCTGGCGAGGGCCAAGCTCGCTTCGGCCGTGGGCAGAGCGCAGATGCACTGCCGTCGCTGCGATCACCACTGGAGCGACGACAGTGTGGAGGTGTTCTTCGACCTGGGAAGGCTCGGAGTGCCCAGGGTCGTGCGGAGACAGTGTTTCAACTGCGGCCACCTCGTTGTGCCGTCGTTTTCGTGCCTAGAGTGGGACCGGCTGGCCAGCGAGGCGCTCGGCAAGTGGTCCAAAAAGGCGCTCGAGGCCCACCGTATGCAGGGCCGCTGTGATGCACTGCCCATTCCGGAACATTCCTCGGTGCCTGTGACGGATCCGCTGACTAAACAGATGGTCATCATTAACGTGGACGTCGTCAACAACAACTCTCCTCGCTGACAGAACTGTCGTGGGTGGTGTCATTACATGAGAGCATGTTCTTCGTGCTCGTAGACGAAAGCAGTCCACACCGGTCGCATCCTCGCTCGTCGGAGTGTCGTTTGTGCTTTCATCTGGTAGCCTGAAGGTGTCGTGTTATTTTTTTTTTTCAAACCGCAACGGAAATTTCACCATTTTGCAGTGTATAGTCGCTCCTCCCCAAATGTATAATCTCCTTTCAATACATGATAATTCACTGCCGTGGATAGTTCTTGGTGTATCAGTCGCATTTTTATTGCCTTTATGAATGCCCGGTGCAAAGTCTCGCTGAAACACCGAAGAACACTTTTATAATTATGAATGCAACAGGTTCTTGGTTACCGCACCCAACTCTTGCGCGAAACTGCCTGTTTTTGCTCACCAAAGAATATGTGCCTGCTTTGATGGATGTATTGCCAGGCGCACTGTGAAATGTGTTTTTACATCTTTATCCCAGTTTTCCTGCATAATACTGTCAGCACAAGTACGTCGGGCGCCTGGGAGTACTTTGTTGCTTTTTACAGGCAGTGCTTATCAGATTTGGACTCTAGTTATCGCCTCTTTGAGCTGCATTGTTCGTTGTTCGCACGCAAACTTGTCCACGATACCAGCTGACGCGTCGATGTTTATTAAGCGTTCGAACTCTACAGAACCCGCGCATGCGCTATAGGTCTCTCACTTTTCTCTGCATTTCTGTCGCAGGGTATACACAGAAGCTCACGTTCTGTTTGTTTCCTCACTCCTTCGGTTTCATGTTCGGACCAAAGCAACACAGCCTGGGAGGCCCAAATACTACTGAGTGTTATTTCAGAAGGAAAGCAGGATATTTCTTTATCGACTTGAGAGAAAAACCGCCCGTCGGTATTTAACTTCTCGCATGCTGCGTCAGCTGATACTTTCACCTAATGTTGCTTTCCGGCAGCACATGGTGTGGACCGACCGATATCAGACTTTATTGTGCGTTTCTCGCAATGAGATTCTCAAAATACACGCCCCTGATGTGATAAAACCTTTGTAGGTTGCAATAAAGGTCCGTGTTCTGTCTCTCTTACGTGCTGTATACTGTATAAACCGGCGCCACCACCGGATCGAATTCCACTTAGGAGGTCAAAAAGTTTATCTGGAGGAACTAGAGCAGGGAGGCGGATCATTTGATGTTACATTTATTCCATTAAGGCTTTAGTGTCCATTATTTTTAACCTGTTAGTAAGTTAGTTAGTAGCTCGCATGAACAAAGCGAGCTTCCTCTAAATTCAGCGTGAGCTTTTCTGGTATTACTCTCACGTTATTATCACCCACCCTATTTTGCAGTGATCGTGACATGCTCGGAGGTTATAATGATGAATACTGCGAGTTTCAAGCGGTGTTAAAACAAGAAAAAAAGAAAGTAGAGGATTCTGTCGTTGACTCGTTATAGATAAGACCATCAAAAACTTTTAGGGAATTTCTAAACGCGCTTTCACCAACGTTTTTTTTTTCCGTATCTAATACAACAACTCTAGCATAAGTATCCGACCGTAAGTAAGTAGTTCTTGTTCCAGTACTTTGCTACGGCGACGAGCGTTACAGCTCCTCCTTTCAGAACTAACTAGTGGCGATGCGCCTCATACTCCTCTCAACATCATGCGATGACGTGTTTCGTGCGTCTCAAACGACACGATTAAGCACGGAAACATGCTTACGTCACAAAATGGGCAGATGCTCATTTATTCCTCCGCTAGATTAATGACTTAGAAATGCCTGAAATGCTTCTAAATTTACCACCTCGACGATGTAACAGTAAACAGAACTGCGGAGCTCGAAATGTCATTTAGACGATATTTTTGTACATCAACCATGCCGATTAAACGGTTAATTCTTTGTTATTGTTGTTGAACATAGAATTGTATAAGGTATGAATTACAATTTCTAAGCCATTTTCATTTTGTACCAAACTGCTGTTTGTGTGGTTGTTGTACCAAACTGCTGTTTGTGTGATTGTGCTGCCTTGGGCTAGGGGCCTAGTCAGGCGACTTTAAATGTTGCCTTTTGCCATAGCCCCAGGGCAACTTCCTTTGTTGCCGAAATAAACAATAAACAAACAAAAAAAAATAAACAAATTGTCTTTTGGTTAACCGAGTTATAAGGACGCGCAGACTCACCGTGAATCGTTCCATAGACGCGTATGTGTTTGCCACCTAGGGCTCTTGACGGGACTGTCGCAGCGGCTGGTTTTCTGATGGAGGCGAGAAGCGAAAACTCCCGTGTGTCGAGATGTCGGCGCACGTTAAAGATCCCCAAGTGGTCGAAATTAATACGGAGCCCTCCACTACGGCGCACCTCGTAGGCTATGTGTAGATTCGGCGCGTTAATCCCCCAATCCTCAGCTCGAAGAACCTGTGGTCGGTGCACCGTGTCCTCAACTCACCCGCCGCGATAGTGCAGTTGCTATAAGCATAGGCGTGCGCAGAGTTCTCAATTTGGGGGGGCAAAGTCTTACCGCTGCGCCCCCCCCCCCCCCCCCCCCCCCCCCCCAGAGCAACTCCCGACCTCTTCTCACTGAAGGCCTTGCGGTGCGAACGCAGTGCAAAGAGGGATGGTTATAAAATTTTTATTTCAATGTGATGGAATTGCAACACACACAAAATATTTCTGAGCAGAAATTTTACTTTCATGTGTTACATCGGCAAGGCAGGCATGGGGCAAATTTGGCGCCCCCTTCTGATGATTAGGGGGGGCGGCCGCCCCCCCTGCCCCCCCTGTGCGCACGCCTATGGCTATAAGGAGTTGTACTGTTGAGCGCGAGTGCGAGGGTTTTATCTTGGAGGAGGCCGCCGTTTTTCTGATAGACGCGGAAAGAGAAACCACTGTATGTTGAACTTTCAACGCATGTTATCACAGGGCAAAACATTGAGCCTTTGTCGTAGACTATAGCGCGCCTTATACCACAAGTGTAGCTGCGGCGCGGAAAAATCCCGACCAGAAAATTGGCCGCGTATCTGCTTGCTTTACTGCAAATGTCGTCGAAAGTCGACAGTCCTCTGCCGCCTCTGCCCCGTAACTCCTTCTGTGCTCTCCGCTCCCAACCCTCACGCTCTTCCTCTCCCACCTCGCTCCTATGGTGATGACTTAAATGTTCGTTCAATGCAATTCAATTTTTCCCGCCCTCGCACTGCTCATGCGCCATCCGATGACGCACGATCAGTGCCTTAGTCCCGAAAGGCTTTTGGACTAAGGCTACCACGTGGGGCAGAGGGCGCTTTGAACGGGTGCAGATGGCTCCCACATCTACCTCGACAAGGGCAGCTCTTCTACCGCTAGTGACCCATGGCACGAGTTGCATCATCGGGTTTGTGAAGTGCTCAGCTACACCCTGGTGTGACTCACACCTTGGTAGGTTTACTGGGCAACTTAGTGGGAGCGAGAGAGAGAGAGAATACAACTTTATTGAAGCGCCTGCAGTTTCCCTGCCCCAACCTATTCAGGCGGAGGCTTGGATCGACGTGGCCTTACGTCGTCCTGGCGGCGAGGCTAGCGTCTTGCGGGCGTCGGCTTCCGGGGACTGGCCCCTTCAGCGCTCCGCCCATCCGGTCGCTGCCTCTCGACCGCCGCCAGGATCTGCTGGGCGGCCTTGTGTTGCTCTTCGTAGTCATTGGATCTCTTGGCCGCCTCGAACGGCGGTGGGAGAGCATCACCTCTGTTTGTATATTCTTGTTCACGCAGTCTCTCAGGATGTGAGCCAGTGTGGCCCGTTCACTCCCGCACAGTTTACACACGTCAGTCACGTACACCTCCGGCCACAGGTGTTTCGTGAGCACTGGGGTAATCACTGAATTGGTTTGCAGCTGCCTAAACACAACCGCCTCGGCTCGGGTCAGCCCTGGGTGAGGCGGTGCCATCGTTCTCCTGCCTAGTTTGTACCATGAGAGCACCTCGCCGTAGCTGGTCATAGTGTCCTTGTCGGGGCAGTCCACGTCGTCGGCGGCCCTTCCCGCGGCGCGGCCGGCTAGTCCTCGCGCCACGGCGTTGGCCGTCTCGTTGTGGTTGGCGAGCCCCAGCGGGCTCGCTACCCCTTCCCCCGCGTGTGCGGGAAACCACTTAATCACGACACTGTCATTGTCACCGTCGGCTTCAGCCTTGCGCAGAATACGCGCGGCCGCACAGCACACCCTGTTCCTCGCGGAAGTTGCGCACTGCCGTCCTGAAGTCGCACAGCACCGTCGTGAATCTTGGGTGCGCGATGGCTAGGGCCACCGCCGCTTCCTCGGCCTGACACGGCGTCTTGACTCTCACGCTGGCCGTCGATCTGGTCGCGCCAGTTCTGGCCTCGATTACGCTGACGCTGTAGGCGCCGTCGATGTTCCGGTAACTCGCCGCGTCCACGAACACGGCTCCCTCGTCGTTGGCGTGGGTTGCGATGAGCGCCTTGGCTCTCGCCAACCTCCTGTCCTGGTTGTAGGTGGGATTCACGTTCCGTGGGATCGGGCACACGACGATGCGTCTGCTGGCTCCCTCCGGTACTCGCTCCTCCGTCTCGATTTCCCTTCTTACGCCGACTCCCAGGCGGCGCAGTATCGCTCGACCGGTCGAAAAAATTTCTCGGGTGAACTAAGCCTAACCAGCACGGCGCCGTTGCTGCATCCTCCGCTGCTGGGGCCCGCCGAGTTGGGGCTGCAGCAGGGATTACAGCAAGAGAGAGAGAGAGAATGCATTTAATGGTAAAAGCGAGGTTAGCCGAGCCATATCGCTTAGCATGCTACGCCATATGAGGGAACGAAAACATGAGAGTCTGTGAACTGCAATAAATAAATAAATAAATAAATAAATAATAAATAAATAAATAAATAAATAAATAAATAAATAAATAAATAAATAAATAAATAAATAAATAAAATAAATAAATAAATAAATAAATAATAAATAAATAAATAATAAATAAATAAATAAATAAAATAAATAAATAAATAAATAAATAAATAAATAAATAAATAAATAAATAATAAATAACGAGGTAATGCACACAAGTGTTCAAGCACATACACAGAGTTTGGAAGTTAAGTTCATCACAGCACTTGTTCCAGGTCAGTACTACGCAAGAACACGAGCAGAGCTTTGGTAGCCCGTACGGCCTGGCGTGGAAGGCCGCCGCTACACTGTCCCTCCAAGCTCCCGCACAATTAATGCAGCCTCGAAGCGCCGCAAATCGGTTCACCAGCAATAATCCCAGATTTCGGCAACCCATCATCCAAAGAATCCTCTACCACACATTGGAGCAATTAAAGACTCTCTAGCAGGCCTTGGACATCAAAACATGATGGACTACGACTAGAAAGACGAGCGTACCATACCAAATGAACAACCAGGCCGTGACCGCCTTCCAACGTGGCTACGAAACCAAACAGCCGCAGTAGCAATAATCACCAAGACAGACCGGGTATGTCGGACTCGTTCGGTACTCGCGCTCTTACTAGAATTAACATCTGTGACATAAAAGTTCGTTCGCACATCTCATTGGCATCACGGCACCCCAAACATACCTGTCATAAATAGCTTCCTACAGATATGATGTAGCAGGCATACTCATCGCGGTACACGACAACGAACACGCTAAGCGAATAGCTCCAACAACAACCATAAGGCAAAATGGCAACGTATATAAATATGATTCGTGTCGAGATAAAAAGCTCCTATCACCGTCCCAACACGACACGTGGAGTAATCGATGTTCAACCCAATGAGTCGAATGAAGAAATCCGTAAATGGCTGCGCTGCGAGCAGGTTGAAGTCCTCAATGTACAGAGAATTGGCAAGATAAAAATAGGTCGGTCGTCAACTTTGACTCCCCAACACTCCCAAAGGTAGCCAAATATTACATAACAATAGTAAAACTAGCTCAGTATCACCCAAAACGCATGGTGTGCTTAAAAAGCCACCACATTGGCCACATGCCAAAATACTGTCCGCACAGCACCGTCTGTCGCAAATGCGGCACAAGCCATGACGAAACACAGCCACATTGTACGCCACGTCGTCAACAGATCCCCTTACGATCACGGACATCCAGATTACTGGCACATGGTTGGAAAAGCGCTTATTTTGTAACACAAGGGACAAACGTTTGTTTGTCCCTTGTGTTGCAAAATAAGCGCTTTTCCAACCATGTACAACTACCGATACCAACTAGCCCAACAACAAGCCTTACTCATCCAGACTACGTCCTAACTGTGGACCTTAGAAAGGCATTCGACAGAGCCAATCAGGCCACATTTATAAATGAGCGAGCTCAAGCCCTTCCCAGCAGAAAAGCGCAGATATGGATCCGCAACTTCCTTCACAACCGCCCCCTACAACTCAACAGTAAGCTCCCCGGATGAGCACCTAACACTTATTACAACGACAAGGGAATCCTCAGGGAATCCTCAAGTGTAGTCGCTTGAGCCGAGTTCGGAATGAGGATGTCAAAAATTCCGGGCCATCTCCACTAACTCGAAACCTTGGGAAAGCGAAGCATGCAGTGTATAAGCGTATTTTTGGCGCCTTAGGCGTTTTTGCCCACGGAGATGAAACCTTTGAGGGTAGAGGTATACAGCTTTGCTGTAAAAGTCTCGTTGTCTTGAAGCACGAAGTGTTCTAGCGCAAGGCGTTGGAAAAAGAATGTTTCCGGTGTATTATTTTACTACGCGTTACGTAGCGCGTGGTGTTGGAAAATGACCGTCCCGGTGTTTTAGTATACCTAGACTACACCAAATGACGACGACGACAGGACACGCCCAACAGCCCGAGCCCCTGAGGGCTTATAGCCCCTAAAATCTACCGAGCTTTGCCACAGCATGTCCCGCACACTAATGTGCGGCCACCGTGGAGAGTAACGGTCGGGTCCTAGCACAACGCCCTCTTCATGGGAGTTATCTGTGCGCTTAGATTATCATTTCTAGCGAAACAAAAACACACAAATCCCTTGGAGTGCTGCTCAAGAGAAGTGAAGAATGTATTGGCTCAGTCGGGTACAAATTGCGAGGGGTGGGCCCCAAACAAAGTGCCTCCGTAGTTCATTTGCGCTCATCCTCGCTAACCTCAGAGCACTCCCTGCCCAACAGGCCCTGCTCTGTCGATGGCTCGTGCCCGCCGGCCATGTCACTGTCAGTTTTTGGCGAAGTTCAGGCCTGGCCAGCTTTCTGTAGGCGTCCAAGCCAAAGGAGGCGAGCGTGGGCAGGTCGTTCTTCCGAGTGGAGGGCCCCGCCCGCCGGGCTGTTGTCCGGCGCCAGGTAGGAGTCCTGCTGCCGAAGGTTGACGTGGCGCGGGAGGCGCGCTTGCCGCCACACCACCGGCAGAGGCACGGCAACTGCAAGGGACCAGGGACGAGGGCTCCCTCAGCGGCTGGCATGATGGAAACCCACCGGTTGCTCGGAAAGGGTACGGCGGTGGGCCGTACTCCGAGTTGTGTGTCGTCCCGTCTAGTGTAGACCCCGGAGCGGAAGTCCATCCATTCCCGGTTGGCCCTTGTATAGGTGCTCCGCCATTCCCCTCCTCGTTGCCCGGTTGGCCGCGTAAGTCCATTGGTCCCAGGTGGCTTCCTCGGTTTGTTCGCGGGGCGCCTGGGGCTGAGGGTTAGGGCTAGCAGAGCGGGGTTCCTCAGCTGCTGCGCTCGAAGCGTTCGAACGTGGCTCTGACCCCCCCTCCTGCCTCGCGACTCCGTGCCTCTTTGATGATGCTGCTGCTGCTGATGATCATGATGATGACACTAATCTGGTGGCGCATACCTATTTAAGAGATTGGCCATCAGCAAGTCTAAGAAGTAAGGACAATCATAAGATGGGTTTAAATAAAAAAAATTGGTGAATATTGCAGCAGTGTTGCAAGGCTGGAGAAACCAACGTAACTAGAATTAACGCTGGGAGAAACAACAGAGCTTGCGGCCCTTCTTCATTTGCCGCAGACGCCGCTGTTGTACCTCACATCGATTTCCGAACTTGCCGGTGAAAGTTCTCCATGACTGGCAGGCCCGGATCGTTTTGTCCGCAGCCTTTCACATCTCTCCCAAAGTGGACCATGTTTTCCTGCGCTAGAGTCGAGTCCGGACGGGCCAGCGGCCACCAGCTTCGCGAACTCGGCGCCTGTAGCGCGCAGTTGCCGTCTGTGTTCCCCCCGCCTACAGGCACGAACGCACGTGACCTGGCGAGTAGAAGAGCACGCAAGAGATCGCGCCACGAACGCTGGGTTCTCGAAGGTCGAGATGAACGATGTCGTGGTGGTGGTGGCGGCCCATAAAGTGGCGCATACCCACTCAGGGGGATTGGCCAAGAAGAGAGTTTTTTTTAAACTAAAAAACCAGATAGGCAAAAAGGTGCAGTCGAAGAAAGAATTTAGAACGATGTCGTGTTCTCGTCACGACACGCACGCTCACATCCGCTTGGTATTTTTTTCAAATTGTTTCTAGCTCCTCACGTGGCACAAACCCATGCGCAAGCCTGGCTGACGCCGGGTGCTCCTCATGAGGCGCACACTCACATGCGCACGGTATTTTTTTCTTGGTATTTTTTTCTGGTAATAATATGCGGGGGAACTAAAAGCTTAAACAGCTCTGCTGCTAAATTGCGCGTGTTTGCACAATGTTGCTGGTGGCTAGCCATGGCGTAGTAAATTTTAGAACAGTCACATTAGAACATCTGTCATGATCTACCATATACATTTTAACTGCTACAAAGGCGCTAAGAATTGCAGCGCCGTTTCCGAGTGTCCGCGGCAGCCTGGAACAACTTCTGTCGGATCTCACGTAATATTAGACAGCATTTCTGCGTCTGGCTAGGGGGAAAGTGTATCAGCCAGGATACTGTGGTTTCCGAAGGTAGGAAACTGGAGAAAAGAAGCTATCCATTGAACCTCGTGAAGAGCGTGTGACCAGTCGTATTCATAATGCTAACTGGCAGCAATTAAGGTTGTGTTTTGTCTCTCTTACGCCCTATTCTGAACTCAGCGCCTACCAGAGCGGCGGGTTCCGCTGCAGGAAATGCCAACAAAGAAGAAAAAATTCCCTTCATGTTACAGCAATGCGGTGGAGTAATTAATTTATGTCACGATTCGTACATTGTGGCTTTCATACCGGTTAATTTTACCGGCTAACGGATTTGACTAACGTAAGCTAAGCATGGTTTCTCGAAATTCGGTGTGAAGTTTTCTGGCAATATTATCACGTTAAGGTAACCCGTACTGTTTCGTATTGATGGGGGAATGAAAACTACGAGCTTGAAAGAGGTGGCACCGCGGGCGCTCTGTTCTTTTTATTCTTGTTTTTATCTCACACGTACTGGGGCTTTTGTGTCATTTGTAATGCGTTTTCTTTTCACTTGCTATCTCAAAAACCACCCCAACGTGTGTTCCTAAACAAACGTATATTTTGCCTGAACTGTGACTGATGTTTCCTTTGCGTTAAATGGCAATGAGTAACTAATGGGAGCTGACAAAATAATTGGAGCTGGCTAAAGAGGCTAAATAATGGGCGGTTACTAACGCCAGCAGCTTTGGTTGTCTGGAACGAGTCTAACCATTCATACTTCTTTCTGACGAATTCTTTGAGCTTTTGGCCTCAACGCTGACTCGAGGGGACGAAATTTTTGCGTTTCCCTCTTTTTTGAGATGCGAAGCATCTCGTGCTCGGGCTGTGTCCCTCCCCCTCGTTGTCGTTGTCCGCCGTCTACCGTGCACGCGCGTCTCCTCAGCCCCGTCAGCGTTTGGGCTGAGGTCAGCGCAGTCCACTAACAAAATAAATAGTTAGGCGGCGCCCGGATTCGATCCCACGACTCTCTGGCCGCAACGGGAGGTACGTGGCGCTCTTCCCACTGCGCTACAAACCGAAACGGGAGCGCGTGCTACGAACGCGCCTTATGTTTTTCACTCATTCAAACTACGTCAAAAAGCTACTGATACCAGGAAGGCACGCGAAGCTGAACGTCAACGGAAGCGACGAACTGAAAACTAATGGGAACTTCAGTCGACCCAATGGCTGCTTCACATACTACTCAGGGTTCCCCTACGGGAAGGTGGTGTAAGTTCATTTTAAAAAGTGTGGTCGCTTTGAGCCCAGTTTGGAATGAGGATGTCAAAAATCCCGGCCATCTCCACTAACGTGAAACATTGGGAGGGACGAAGCATGCAGTGTATAAGAGTATTCTTGGCGCCTTAGCATTTTTGCCAACGGATATGAAACCGTTGGGGTAGAGGTATACAGCTTTGCTGTAAAAGTCTCATGTCTTTGAAGTACGAAGTGTTCTAGTGCGAGGAGTTGGAAAAGAAATGTTCCGTTCTATTATTTTAGTACGCGTTACGCTCTAGCGCGTGGCGTTGGAAAACGAGTGTCCCGGTGTTTTAGTACCTAGACTACACCAAATGACGACGGCGACAGGATACGCCGACAGCTCGAGCCGCTAAGGGGCTTCTGCCCCGTAAAACTACCGAGCTTTGCCAGAGCATGTCCCGCATACAAATGTGCGGCCCCCGTGGAGAGTACCGGTCGGGTCCCTAGCACAAAGCTCTCTTCATGTGAGTTACCTGTGCGCTTAGATTATGATTTCTAGCGAAACAAAAACACGACAAATCCCTTAAAGCGCTCCTCAAGAGAAGTGAAGCATATATTGGCTCAGTCGGGTACAAATTGCGAGGGGGGGGCCCCAAACAAAGTGCGTCCGTAGTTCATTTGCGCCATCCTCGCTAACCTCAGAGCACTCCCTGCCCAACAGGCCCTGCTCTGTCGATGGCTCGGGCCCGCCGGCCATGGCACTGTCAGTTTTTGGCGAAGTTCAGGCCTGGCCAGCTTTCTGTAGGCGTCCAAGCCAAAGGAGGCGAGCGTGGGCAGGTCGTTCTTCCGAGTGGAGGGCCCCGCCCGCCGGGCTGTTGTCCGGCGCCCGGTTGGAGTCCTGCTGCCGAAGGTTGACGTGGCGCGGGAGGCGCGCTTGCCGCCACACCACCGGCAGAGGCACGGCAACTGCAAGGGACCAGGGACGAGGGCTCCCTCAGCGGCTGGCTGATGGACATCCCACCGGTTGCTCGGACAGGGTACGGCGGTGGGCCGTACTCCGAGTTGGGTGTCGTCCCGTCTAGTGTAGACCCCGGAGCCGAAGCCCATCCATTTCCGGTTGGCCCTGGTACCGTTGCTCCGCCACTCCTCTCCCCGTTGCCCGGTTGCCCGCGTAAGTCCTTTGGTCCCAGGTGGTTTCCTCGGATTGTTCGCGGGGAGGCTGGAGCTGAGGGTTAGGGTTGGCAGAGCGGGGTTCCTCAGCTGCTGCGCTCGAAGCGTTCGAACGTGGCTCTGACCCCCCTCGTGCCTCGCGACTTCGTGCCTCATTGATGATGCTGCTGCTGCTGCTGATAATGATGATGACACTCATCCGGTGACGCATACCTATTTAGGAAATTGGCCATCAGCAAGTCTGAGAAGTAAGGACAATCCTAAGATGGGTTTAAATAAAAAATGGCGCATATTGCACTAGTGTTGCAAGGCTGGAGAAACCAACTTCACTAGAATTAACGCTGGTGGAAACAACAGAGCTTGCGGCCCTTCTTCCTTTGCCTGAGATCCGGCTGTTGTACCTCACATCGATTTCCGAACATGCCGGTGAAAGTTCTCCATGACTGGCAGGCCCGGATCGTTTTGTCCGCAGCCTTTCACATCTCTCCCAAAGTGGACCGTGTTATCCTGCGCTAGAGTCGAGTCCGGCCGTGCCAGCGGCCATCGGCTTCGCGAACTCGGCGCCTGTAGCTCGAACTTGCCGTTTGTGTTCCCCCCGCCTACAGGTGCGAACGCACGTGAGCTGGCGAGTAGAAGAGCACGCTAGAGATCGTGCCACGAACTCTGGGCAGAGGTTCTCGAAGGTCGAGCTGGCCGATGCTGTGTGCTCGTCACGAGACACACGCTCACATCCGCTCAGTATTCTTTAAAAAAAATTTCCAGCTCCTCACTTGGCACAAACCCATGCGCAAGCCTGGCCGACGCCTGGCGCTCCTCATGAGGCGCGCGCTCACATGCGCTCGGTATTTTTTCTTGGTATTGTTTTTCTGGAAATGCTATGCGGCGGGACTAGAAGCTTAATTAAACAGTTCTGCTGCTAAAATGTGCGTGTTTGCACAATGTTGCTGGTGGTAGCCGTGACGTAGTATATTTGTAGAGTAGTCACATTAGAACGTCTGTCATTATGTACCGTACGCACTACTACATTTTAATTGATGCAAAGACGCTAACAATTGCAGCGCCGTTTTCTAGTATCCGTGGCAGCCTGGAACAACTTCTGTCGGATCGCAAATAATAATAGAGAGTATTTCTGCGTCTCGCTCGGGGAAACTGTATCAGCCAGAATAGTATGATTTAAGAAAGTAGGACACTGGAGCCAACAAACTATCCACAGAACCACGTGAAGAGCGTGTGACCAGTAGTATTCATAATGCTAGCTGGCAGCAATAAAGGTTGGATTTTGTCTCTCTTACGTGCTATTACGAACTCAGCGCCACCAACGGGGTGGGTTCCGCTGCAGGAAATGCCAACAAAGAAGAAAAATTTCACTGCTGGCTACAGCACGACGGTTGAATAACTAATGTTATGATTGGTACATTATGGCTTTCATACCGGTTAATTTTAATCACGCGAGCTAAGGATGGTCTCTCGAAATTCAGCGTGATGTTTTCGCCAATATTCTGCCATTACTGTAACCCGTACTGTTTCGCATTGATGGGGGCATGAAAACTGCTGGCTTGAAAGCGACAGGACCACGTTAAAAAAGAAGACGAGAAAACGTCGGATTTTGAATTTTTACACGAAAGTGTTTTATGCCCGGGTACACCAACATTTCGCCGGCGGCATATCCGCCACGGAAATGACAACACCAGTGAAAGTTGCATTGGCGCGGCTGTGCTGGGTTTCGAGCCACGAACTCTCTCGCCGCAAGGGGAGGCAATAAATTGAAGCGCAAGTAGGCCTACGAAGGCGTGTAATATCTTTCCCACTGCCTTATTCATTCAGATGGTGCTGTCGTCTAGGAGAGGCGAAGCGATGCAGTTCATCATGACGCTAATGAGCGCCGACAGTTGGCACCTCGATGCCAGCGTCTTCGTGTACGCGGGACGTGGGTGAATTGAGGCACCCTCCACCACCTACTACGTTCGGTTTCTGTTTCGGTTCGGTTTCGTTCGCACGGTTTTCAAGGTGCTGGGATCAGCCGTATTTACGCAATGTTCCGGCGCGTGCAATCCAGTGTCTAACGTTGATGCGCCTAACGGTGCCATACCGACGTAATATAAATAACTATGTGCAAGTTCATATGGATGCACAATAAACATTTAAATGTTCCTGTGAAGGCACATTTCACTTTCGTGTTTTACTGACAGAGGCATCAACCACATTTTTTTTTCATCGGTATGCATAAGGTCGTCGACAACTTCCAAGTTATGTGGAAATGTGCTTTTCGCACGAAATAAAGTTGGGTGAGGTGGTGATACATCTCAGAAAATATCGTGGAAAATACGATGTTGTGTCTTTAACTGCGGCGTCGAAGACGCTGTGTAATTAACGGCGACCAGGCAAGAACTCAGAATCCTTTACTCGAAACACAGCATACATCCCAACATCATGTACACGTCACCGTAACAACAACACCGGTAGAGGCGCACCGTTTTAGCTCAGACATTGCCCCATATAGGAGACACCTCATTATCTCCCCCTACAAAGGAAGGAGATGCACTCGTCTAAAGAAAAAGTAGGACTTAAAAAGACTGAGAGCAATTACACAATGCTCACGCTACAGTTACACTGGGAACATGAATGCCGTTTTGCAATAAGAACTTATGGAAGCTGTACACATAACATAAGTAACAACCTTATACAATATTTATCGCACGTACGAAAAGAACAAGTTATAGTAAAATAAACGTAAAAGAAAAGCAATGACGAACATTAATGCACGAAGTCCTTAAAATGAGCTGGCGGCTTGCGCGTACGTTTTGGGTGAGAGCATGGCAAACTATATTTTCATGAAATATAGAACAGAGCATCCACACGAGCGAACTCCAACTGAACAAGGAAGTAATAAAATGAATGTTGTATAGGCCACTACATCTGTGCAGCGCGGCACTTCCGTCAGCGACGGGCCGTGGTCTAACGACAACTGGACATTTACTCTCCGACAATTTCTCTCGACAATTGCTCCCCGCGAGCGCTACACGGTGGTCGCGATGGCAATATCCACGGCTCTGAATCGTTCATTGCCGTGAATATGGCAATAACCCCAAGGCTGCCGTTTCCGACGAGGAAAACTTCAAACGACAGGTGGACAACTGCGGCTTCGCTACCCTCCGTGTTCCTGGAACGGTTGACGCTCCGCTCTCATCACGCGCCACACGCAAAGTGTCACTGCCTCCTGTACACAAAACAATGGACAAAACTAATGACTCCACATTTTCCAGCCAGGAGCCACCTGTTCGCCTCCGTGGGTACCTCACCTCTCAAAGCGGCTCATTTTGCACGTGCGGCGGCGTTCTACCGTGCTCCAGCGAGCGCATTGTCGCCGTTTCTGAGAGCCCACGTCCGACCCGCCTCTGTCACTCCCATTTCTCGGCTCGGCATCCCCGGCTAGCAACTCGTGCCTCGCGTTCTGATTTCTTGTAGGATTCTGCGTACTTCACCTACTTTTTGCATCTCAAACGTTCCATGGTACAGATATCGAAGTGCAACATCCTTGAGCTTATTTCGGAAGAATGATGCGAAAGATACCTGTTGGTCTTTGCGAAAATTGCTCCGCACAGTAATGCAGCAACCTTGACTAGGAACGAAGCGGGTCATCCCTAGCGCAACGCTTTATCCATGTGATCCAACTTTGCACCTAGACTATTGTTTGTTTCTGATGGAGGCGAAAAGTAAGAACGCCCGTGTGTTCGGGATTTCGGCGCACTTCAAAGATCCCCAGATGGTCAAAGTTAACCCGGAGCTCTTCACTACGGCGTACCTCATCGCCTGAGTAGCGTCGGCGCGTTGAAACCCCCAATCAGTCAATCAGACTATTATTTGTAGCGTGCACAAACAAAAACAAATTACTCAGAGTGCTGCTCAAGAAAAGCGAATTATATATTGTGTCAGTCGGGTACAAAAAAGTGAGGGTGCTTTCAAACTAAGCAGGTCCGTAATTCATTACCGTCATCCCGTGCAGGCTATAAATAAAGTTGCTTCGATCCATCGCCAACCTCAGAGCGCTTCCTGGCCAGGAAGCCCTGCTCTGGCGATGGCTTATGTCCGCTGGCCGTGGAGATGTCCGTTTTGGGCGAATTTCAGGCTCGGCCAGCTTTCTGTAGGCGTCCAAGCCAGAGGAGGCGAGGGTGACCAGAATGTTCCAGGCGGGTAAAGCATCTGGACCACCGTTCTCTTTTCCGACTCCCAGTTTGTGCCCCGCTGCTGAAGGTCGACGTGGCACGGTAGGCGCGCTTGTCGTCACAGGACCGGTAGCCACACCGCCACAGCAGGAGAACAGTGACAGCGGCTCCTTCAGCGGCTGGCTGATGAAAGCACCACGAGTTGCTCGAAACGGGTACGGCAACGGGATGTAGTCCGAGTTGGGTGTGGCCCTGTTTGGTATGGGTCTAGGAGCGGAGTCGCATTCAATCCTTGTTGCCTCTCGTACCGGCCCCACGCCACTCCTCTCGTCGTTGCCGGGTGGGCCGCGCAAGTTCGATGGCCCGACGTGGTCTCCTTGAGTTCGCAGGGTCTAGGGCTGAAGGCGAGTGCAGCGCGGTTCCTTTGCTGCTGCTCTCGGAGCACGTACGTTCGAACGTGGCTCTGACCCCTCGTGCCTCGCTGGTGCGTGTCTCAACTTGATGATGTTGATACCGCTGCTGCTGGTGATTTAATAGTCCTGACTCCTGTGGCGCATACGTAATTCGGAGATTTGCCGTAACCAGGGATAAAGACGATCCTAAAATATAACGTGTTCTCACTGCCTATTTTGTGGACCAGACCACAAAATAATGTTCAGCTTTATTCAGACCACAGGGTTGTGTTCTGCTTTGAACTACTGCTAAAGGGCTTCACCACCTCGCCCAACGAAGTCCTTTTTCCGGGAGCCCGCTGCGTTTGTGCAGACAATTTATACGGCACAAAGTCACTCACCAGAGTGGCTGCATCTGTTGGACGCTTGTGTATTTGCCGGAGTTTTGACGGAAGGCCTATTTTAGCTGCAGTGATGTGCATCTTCTTGGATGACTGATAACTTTTGTAGTCTGCAATAATTGCAGTTCATGCAGTAAAGAAAAAAAAGGCTCCAATCCACGCTGTCAAGGTGATTGGAAAGCAAAGCTTTGAACGACACACACAACAATTGCCCAAGTGACGTCACTTGAATTCAAACACGTGGCTCTACAAAGAGTGAAACCAGAGATTCGGCCAGCCGTTACCTGGAATTCGCGTGGGCGGCGTTCCGAACGCAGCAGCAGCGTCGGCCACAGCCGGGCTAGAGTGGCGGACGCCGCCGCTGTAACCCGGCCGTCAGTCGGGAGAAAGAAAACGGAGAGGAGCGTCTTTCGAAGGGTGAGACGGCAGAACCTAGCCATCCTGATGTGCTAGCTTGTGGCTACACCACCGCGTGACACAAGCGCAGACACCGAAACAATGCGGCATGTGAGCTTAGTGATTCCCATTTGTACCGATTTAAACTAGTTAGCTTAGTAAGTTTGAGAATTGTGAGAAAGCTGAGAGAACTTTTATAATGGCTATTTATTAAATCCAGTTGCTCCTTTCTCATTTTGTTATACCTCTTAAAACACAACTGAATTGTTATTCACCAATTTAGAAAACGAAGTCCCATTTGTGGCAAGCAGTGCGCAAAAGGTAGCGTTTCTTTAGCGTCCAGATGCCTGTATGTGGTCTCCACATTTTGTTTTCCCACTCTGCAAACAAATCCTTAAGGTATCCTTGCCGTACGCTTATGGCCATGGGCGTACAGCACGTGACGAAATTAAGTGCACCTAATTCCGCCGGGTCCGGGTTACCCAGCAGGCGCCGTCGAAAAAGTTAATCAAGCCGTGCGAAGAAAGGGCGCAATGGACGCGAAGCAGTGCCAGAACAGGCCCAAAACAACTGTGGCTAAAGCAAACGACCAAGCCGTCACGCCGACGCGCCCGCCGGTGCGAGCAGTCACCTCCATGCCGGGAACGCTGGGTAGTAGCGCCCTATCACCGCGCCACCTACACTGTGCTCCGTGAGTGACATGCGCCCTCCCCATCCCCAGCCGCATTGGTAGTTTCTTGTCCCTCACGCCACGAAAGAGCCGTTGGCATCTAGAGGTAGAAAGCTTTGCTTTAAAAAATACATCAGTGGCTCATTGGCAGAGTCTTGGGTTTTTGGCGCTAACGCCCTGTGCTAGAGTGCCAGCAGTTATGTAAGTTCTTTTTTTTTAAGTGCGAATGCACTTCTTAAGCGACCCTGAACCTGCGTCCACCAGCGATGTCCGCGCTCGTGCGAGCTGACATGGCACATACCCACGTGGGGGATTGGCCAGTAATCTCCTCGTCTTCCTTGGCAACGGGGGGAGATGGGCGCGCGCTGCCTGGCCGCTGACATGGCACATACCCATGTGGGGGATTGGCCAAGAATCGGGCGTGAGAAGGGCTAATGCACCTGCTTAAAGGAGTACTGACACGAAATTTCAAAGCTGAGATCCGCTCTAGCAATCACGTACAACGACAACACAAATAGGTGTCTGTGAATAAATGCTACTTTCTTTCTTTGTAGTTGTGTGTGTGTGTGTGTGATCTCTCTTTCGCGAACATTACCGAACCGCGCAAATTCAACTCGTGCATTCGCACTTTCACATTCTTCCCCTCGGGGAAATGCGGGGAATTTTTTTTTGGTTTTAACCTGTTCTCCTAGGTCAATTCTATGCATTATTGATGTAAATTTTATTTATTTATTTATTTATTTAAGAACATACTGCAGGCCATGTAGGGCCAAGCAGGACGGGCATAATGTGGTAACAGTGTCAACCAAATACAAACAGTAAACAGCAAAGAGCAGAAACAAGAACTGAAGTATAAAACAGTGAACGCTAGAGGCGACTACAAGGGCACAACTAAACATTTGCCTCAAATGAACCAAGAGAGTTTAGACAATTTTCGGGTGTATTGTTGCAGTAATTAATTGTGCGGGGGAAAAAGGAAAATTTAAACAGATTGGTGGAGACGAACATTGGGGTTAAGGACAGAGAATGGGAATGACGAGTACGGCGAGTAGAAAGGGGTTTCAAGAAAGAACTACAGTCTAAGCAAGTTTGCGGTGTGATAACGTGAATACAATAATTTAAGGCGGAGAAACTGTCTTCTGGACTGCAAGGTTGGAATTCCGTTGTCACGCATGAGCTCGGAAACAGAATCTGTGCGATGAAATTTTGAATAAACAAACCGAATAGCTCTTCTTTGGATCTTTTCTAATAAGTCAATATTCTTTGATGTATGAGGGTCCCAAACAGCGCAAGCATATTCTAGTTTAGGTCTAATTAGCGTTGTGTATGCAAGTAGTTTAACATTAGTTGGAGCGTCTCGAAGCTTATGCCGAAGTAAAAATAATTTACGAAAGGAAGAGAGAAGGAAGAACGTTAGTAACATGCGAGTTCCAGCTTAAATTATTGTTAAAGTTATGCCCAAATATTTGTATTCCTGAACTTGGTTTAAAGGATTCCTGCAAGAGTGTACGAAAATTGGTGAGGGTTCCGTTTATTGGTGATGCGGAGGGAGACGGTTTTATCCGGGTTTAGTACCGTGCCCCATTCAAGGCTCCAGGTGAGGATTGCAGCTTCAGAGGAGTTTAGAGCTTCCTGGTCACTAATAGAATGAATATTATTAAAGATAACGCAATCCTTGGTGAAAAATCGAATATGAACGGGTTCTTTGATTACTGAGACAATATCATTACAGTTAAATTAGGAAAAGTAAGGGGCCAAGAACGCTACCCTGTGGGACTCCGGAGGTGACTGGAAGAGTACTAGAAACAGAACCATCAATGTCTACATATTGACTTCGAGTAGATAAATAACCCGAAACCCATGCTACAAGAAAAGAAGGAAGGCCGATGAGATGCAGTTTGTGAATTAATTATGATGCGGTACTAAATCAAACGCTTTGGTTGAAGTCTAAAAAATTACATCTACCTGCCCACCATCATCAATTACTTGAAGCAAAAGAATGAACAATTGAACATAATTGAGTTGTGGTTGAAAAGCCCTTCCTAAAACCATGTTGCAGTGGAGGTACACTCTTAATCTGGTTCCACGTAAGATCCACTTAGTAACTGGAACTTTTTTGCAAAAAAGTTCCAGTTATATAATTGGAACCGTGTTCCACATATTCTGAAAATTAAGTGGAACTGTGCACCACATATTTTTGCAACTAAATTATGTGGATCGGTGTTCCAAATAAAAGTATGCGGATCACTGTTCCAAATAAAAGGGTAGTTAAAGTTACTGGAACATTGATCCATGTAATATGATTATGGAATTTATCCGGTGCGCCGTTCCAGGTACCTTCAGACCAGCTGTTTATATAAAACGGTGTTCCTATAGACATTGGGAAGCTGTCTACGGGACTCCACTTTTCCAATATTTCTGCTTTCCTGTCGGTATACACCGGGGTCATAATGCAGGCTGGTGGATGCATTGGTATCAGCAGGAAACCGCAAGCACCATTTTAACACAGCCTTGATATATGACCCGCAGTGATACCAACAATTGGAAAGCAGAAACCACCGCAGCAGTGTGGTCCCTGACAGTTCCCAACAGTTGCCTATCGGAGCACAGTTCTATATAAAAGTTGGTCTGAGGCACCTAGAGCGGCACACTGTCTTTGGCTTCACCAGCAGAATCCTGTTCTGGGTTTCAGCTGCATGTAAAAGAAACAATATACTTGCATTAAAACACGCACGAACAAACTATTATGACTCATACACTGCTTTTCAACATACTATACAATTTTATTGGGTGTTAGTATTCATACATTTCAGATTTGAATAGCTGCCTATTTTAAATTGCACAGAAAATGACCAACGTACAAGGAATAAATACCATAACAATAACACTAGGCTCCAAGTGGCATTTTCACATATTCACTTTTACTCAAAAACATGGTTAATAAAGACACAAGCACTGACACAGACTGTATAATAAAGGTACTGACACAGACATTATACAGCAGTGAGCATCAAATATGCTGTCTTATCAGATAAACCAAGGTAATTCAAAGGCGGAATTACTCATTGCGCTTGCCATACTATGTTTCCGCATAACTGTTTGGGAAAATGCAGTTTGCTATTAAATAGTAGGGAAAGGCCTAAAAACAAGCCATACACGATTGTATTATCACAAACTACAACAGTGCAGTGCAAGAGTTTAGGAAAACAACGCTCGAGCCAAGATTAACGATAAAACATTTTGACACGAGACGTCACATGCGGCAGTATGCCACAATTAAAACATGATTATTAAAGATAGTAGTTTCCTGACACCAGACGTAAGTGTAACATCAAGCGATTTGTAGGCAAAATAAACTTTATGAGCGTCCTGAAAAGGCCTTTGACTTAAGGCACGTTACTTGACCAAACAATTTGTAGTTGTTTAAAATATTTCATCCCAGCAAATCTCACAAAAGCCAGCGTGAATCTTATATAATTTTGCAAACCAGGTAGCTGGAAGCATGTTACACATATTAAAATTTAACAAGCAGACTAATTATATACGCCGTCAATTCAATCGGGAACAAGTCAGACATCCTTAAGAAGCAAACAAGCCAGCGTTGAATCATACAGGGGACCAGTTTTACAAAGCAGACTTGAAAGCATTTTTTCCAGCCTCAACGTTTTAGCTTACGTAAAATTCACAGTTGCGTGCTATAAAAACCCTCCCGTCTTGCTGTGAGTGTAATTGTGACCAAAGCCCTGCTTCTGCCAAGCAAGAATTGCAACTTTGTTCAAAGGAGAAGACTTGTTCAAGCCAAATACGCACATTCTAAAACCTTCTACGGCATGGGTGTCAGCTCACTTACAGTACTAAAAATGTATCAATGAAGGCGGAAGCCATCGGCGTAAATAAGCACTGTCACTTTTGCATCAGCAGCAGCACTGCCACGAAAAAAAAATTTCATGAGCTACACTTAAATAATAGGACGTTACAATGCGGTGCCACGAACTACATTAACACCAACTATAGATTCAAAGACAGCCTGCGCATTGTGCCAATTATGAAAAATAAGGCACGACTTCAGTGTTCAGTTGACATGAAACTTGCATGTGCCAGTAACTTAAACCTCTTCATCTGATTTCACCCCCTTCATGCCTTTCATCTGACCTCCTTCATGCCTTTCAAGAGATACTTTAACCTCTACCAATAATTTAAAATCCCAAGTAGAGCTGAACACTTCAAGTATTTCAACACAGACTCCAACTTAAATGACACAAGGCCACTGTCAAACTTCTCATGCTTTCCAAGAACTCCCTGCAAAAGTACCAAGAACTCTTCAAAGGCACACAACCATCAGAACATGATGACACGGTGAAAAAGATGACATATGCGGCGAAGAGGATGACCATATCCTGAAGTGACAATGCAGGCGGCGAATCCGTGATGTGTTTCTTGCGGGCAATATTGATGCCGCCAGTCCCTTCTCTCAGAATAACCGGGCCTCGAGAAGACTTACTGCTCACCTCATGTACCTTCAAGGAAACAAGAATATTTTTGTTACATGGTTGCTTAAAATGAGTGAGTTGCTTAGGCCCTTTCATAACACAGTAATTGATTTAAAATCTGTGATTTATTGGTTTTTTTTTCTGGGAGTGCTGCTAAAGGTGAAACTGCGCTAAACAATATCCCCATAGACAATCAATGAAATTGCCCTGATTCTGGAAAGTATCCCACCTTGCTGCCTCGGTATCCTGAATATAAGGTTTTTTATCCTTGAGAGGTTTCGTTTATAAATCAAATAATAATTACTATAATCACCTTTCGGCATTATATTTTACACACCTTCTCTCTGCAAAAAATGTTCTCTGTACTGTATAATGTGCTCCCTAGAATGCTGTAGTGAAGCTGGCTTAATATAACTTACAGCTAAACGATGTTTCTACCGCAAAGAAATAAATGGCCAATCATAGGAAATCATAAATATCGCACTGTGGCAGAAAGTTTTCGGGGAATTAGTTCCACCTAAAATATTTCCCTCTCGATATGTATTGCCTCCATGGTTCGTAGTGGTATGAGGCCGAAGTTGAGCTGACTAAGGCTGAACTAGGCTGTTGCACACTTTTCTTATAAATCACAACTATAGCAAATTTTCTTGCAGACGTCACTTTCTGTGCTCTAAACAATTCCCTTCAAAAAAAATTACCCCTTATTTAACCACCTGTCAAAATCCAATGCAAGCATTACTCATGCTACGGCTGTATTTGGGAGTATTATTGGCGCTACGGGCGTATTAAAAGCGGGAAATTTAAATAATCAGTTGCCACCGTATTGTTGTAGCAGCAACCACGTTGGGCGTGTCCGTGGTGCTGGCAAATCACAGCAACAACTCTCAAGGTGTAAAAGCTAAATATTTACAAAACTTAAATACTAAATAGTGGCTTTTTTGGCCACTGTTGGAGCATCCGTAATAGGCGGAATGTGAACACAATGGCCAATATTAGCGTTCACGATAACTTCTTAACAGTGAGATTTTATTAGGATGAACAGTCCCAGAAATTGAGTCCCGCAAAAACAAAATGCCAGCTTACCCAACCAAAATTAAGACCCGGGTGTTTCTGCCAGGGACGTCTCAAAGTGCACTTCCAGGAAAGTTTCGCTAAGGCGTTCCGAAAAGCTCCTACTGTCACCTTGAGCCACAGGCCAAGCGGTCACTGAAAAGAAGTAAGTTTCAAACCATTAGTTACAAAGAAACTACCTAAAAACGCGCCAGGAAAGACCCAAAAATGGCAGTGAGTACTTACTTGTAGAATGCAATGATTTCATCCCGTGCAAGAGCTTTAATGTGTTGCCTTCTGATGATATACTTCCAAGAAGGGGTCCAAATACAATTAAAATGGCCATATGCATTCCTTGTACAGCTGTTTTAGGTCTATCTTCGCCCTATTGCCTAGAAAATAAACAGTACAAAAATATCAGAGAATAAATTTATGCCTTGCTTTACCCAGGGAGCACGCGAAAATATTGAACAATGTCTGATTTGTTCCACGAAAGTCGAATGTCTTTTTTACAGCAGAAGCCCTGGTAATCTTTTCTTGCTAAACAATTTGAGATATAAAAATATTTGAACATACTTTAAGCTCACCTGTCCTTGGTCTATGCGAACTGGTGAATATCTGCACAATATGCACGACTCATAAGGTACTCTTTTGTGGCTTATGAGCTCCACAGGGCATTCATAATCCGCCACACTCTCCCAGACGACCCTTCAGCATGCCGAAGATGTCTTCAGCCAGTAAATGCCACAGCCATGACTTCGCAGGAGCATGTAAATAATGGAAATAATTTGTTTTCGTTTTTTTGCAGAGGAACAAAAAAATTTGTCACAACCTATCAGTGGAGGGCCAAATGTCTCCACAGTCAGCCACCGACTCTTTCTGAACAGGTCATAGAATATGAATACAGAATGTAGCAATCTGCTTTTGCAGTATAATTTCTACGTTCAAAGGAGAACAGAAATGGATTAATATTTGGTGCACATCATGATGCAACAACTTTGCACCTGAGCGTTTTGAAAATTATTCCAACTCTCTAGCTGCCACTGACATTGATAGCATAAAATGGCAGGAATGAATTATTTTTAAACTTACTTTGTGACGTTAAAACTTCTAATAGTCCACACGTGAGCTTTATGGGTAATTATTCTGAGGTCTCAGGTTACCACTGACATTGACAGCATAGAAACGGCTCCACACTTTTTGCATGTTTCCACCTGACTTCCCCTCCACAAAAGGAACGTTTTGTTACTACGCTGCTGCTCAGACAACCACTTTCCCTTGCATTTCACTACACGTCAGGGATCCAACTAAAGTTGACTAGTGTAAATAGACCATCTGAATTCATCGAAGGCATTGGAAGAAACAGGGAACACCTACACACACAGCACAGATAAACGTAAGCAGTGATGCCGCCAACGTCTTGAACGCACATCAACATTAGGCGGAATAGCGTGATTAGCACAGTAAATTTATGGCTCTCAGAAGACCAACACAACGCAATTAACACGGAAGTTTGAAAATACCGATAAGTCTAAAGACAGACGCTCCGACAAACAAGCTGTGCAGTGTGTGCGCGCGAGACAATAGCGTGCGACTAACCCGAGAAGATTCAGTACCGCTGACAGGTACAGCAACCGTCAATATACAACTAAGCGACACCACACCATAAGGGGACATGCAGAATCGAGAAATGCGCGCACCAGCAACTTTGTAAATAGCACTAGCTAACGTACGCAGTCATAAATGTCAAGCCGACTCCGACCCACAAACACACAAGCTTAAGTGAATAACGGCCGCAAACGTTTCTCGCATCGAACAGGCAGCGGATCGGCACGTTTATCGGACGCAGTGATGAACAAGTCAATGAACAACAACCATTACCAGAACATAAATAAGCAGCACTGACCTTTTTTGCGCCTCCCAGCAAAACTTCACTTCGTCGAACAGTAAATACAGCGTGAGGACATGAAGAAATCCACAGTTTCACGCCACAACCAAACTGGTAGCCGTTCCCGCCAGTCTGACCGACAATTCATTTAGTACATCAGGCGCATAACGCGAGCAATCAAGAAAACCGCTATAGAAGGCCACTGGTGGCGCTGCATGCGGACGAACAAAAACTAGCTTGGTAAGCGTTGAAACGTAGGGGCGCTGCTGTCGTTAAAAGTGTTCACGCAGTCCCGTTTTTCTCTCATCGTCGTTGTACCCGTTGCCGTCCCACTATACCATGCATCAACGCAAGCGGCGCTGCCTTTCGGCTGTCAACGCATGCGCACGGCATGCCACACTGATGTGGCGGTCGTTTCGTAATGGTTTCGGCCAACTTTTTCTTCCTCCGTGCCTTGGGCGATGCACGCCGTGGCCAGTGACCAGTCCGCGGAAGAGATCACAAGCTCGGCACCCTTGATCGCTTATATTTGCTTCGTAAAATGGGAGTAGGCCTCTAAACGGACGTTTACGCGGCTCTGAGGCTGGAACAAAGAGCTCAGATATTAGCCAATTTAACACGTTAGTTGGGCTAAAGTTGTTTCTCTCCGCGGGCCGTGAGCGCGTGCGGTATGTGTGCATAAACTTTGATGACAGCTTTATTTCGTTCTTTGCAGTGAAAACAAAACGACGCTTCTTTATTGACTGCGTTCTCTTGACAACAAGTCTTTCCAATACCAATAATATATACTGCGACACTCTTTGATATCCACGTTATAGAAAACAACTTCCGTATAGTGAATCCAGTGTGATTACTCGCTAATTAGCGAGTAATAATACATCTGCCCGTTTTCCAGCAGTTTTTTTTTTTCAGACACCAATAGTGCAGGAAAAGAGGAACGGGGGGACCAGCAGGAGAAGGCACGTCATTCGGTGAACTTGAATTACTATGGCAAGTAACAACATTAGGGTAACACTGCGAATTTTCGCGATACTGCAATGCATAATTTGAAATAAGAATGACATTTCAGTATAAATATATAGAATGTAAGGCAGATGCCGCGGGGTAGATTTAGTTCTCCGGGTTCTGTGTCGTTCGCCTCCTGCAAAGAGGCTTTTGTTTTTGCTTGTGGAAATTAATAGCCGGGACGAGACAAAATACAAAAACGAACTTCTAAGCATATAACTGCATGCGTAGCATGATGTGTGCGGTGTAAAATGTGACGCAGTCGGTTGCCATTATGTATGCACCCCATCACCACATAAGTAACGTGGACTAAGTACCATTGAGCGCGTACTACACCATAGCGAGATGATGACTGAGTGTTGAACAAAAACTGCCGTATCTGCGAAAACTTTGTAAACCAAATGCATAAAATGTAATGGCCTCAAGAAGTATTTCGTAATGAAGATGTTCACAAAAGCACCACGAATTCTTCATAGCAGCTATGGCTTTGCCCGAACGGCAGACGGGGAAAGAGAAGACGTTTAGTCCTTCTCAAATTGAAGTCACTGGTGATTTTGCACTTGACGCCTCAAATTAGAAAAATACGATGTTCACGAAAGCGGTTTGGGTGCCGCTGAACACCTGGAAATGGGTTCCTGCAATTTCTTATTTTGCCTAAGATATCCTCCTCTCGACATTTTTAATGCTTTGTATGGCGTTGACAAAAAAGTGGGATTTTGTTTTCTGTCAAAGGACATCACTAAAACTACAGCTTAGCCGTATTATGAAAGTTAACTGCTGCAAGGCAGTTTCATAGATGTCGGTGAAGTTCATTAAATTTTATGTGGGGTGTGCGCGTGTATATTAAACGCGCACGTGCATCTTGGGTCAAGAAGCATTTAATATATATGCGGTTTATTGTTCCAGTTGATGCATGAAAGAGTGCATACTTCACTGCCGTGCACGAGTTATGTGGAACAAGACACGAGCAAAAAATATACAAACGCACTCTCCCCAACCGTTTACTGGGACATAAGTGGAACAGTAACCGGAACCGCCGACATCGCATGACCCCATTTCTTCGGTTCCAGATAAAAACCACGAACATAAACAAAACAAGCTGACGGTTCCAGATAAGATCCACCTATATGCTTCGTTCCAGTTATACTTTCGTTCGGATCCACATAAAATATATGGATCACCCTTTTTAACTGGAACTTATATGGAACCAGATTAAGAGTGTAGAATCTGGTGTTCGTCAAGAAAATTTAAGATAAGAGTTGCTACTATATGCTCTAGAAGTCCATAAGTGTGGATTGGCCTTTTTCAGGTTGCTTTAGACGAATAAGGGTCATATATACTGTGGTACGGTCCACAGAATAAACCTGAACATTATTTTGTGGTCTGTACCATAGAATAAGGCTGCATATTATCCTGCGTCCATGATCATCATCATCATCCACTGGTCTATAAAATAGGCACTGTCTAGTACGCGTTAAAGGATCAGAATGTTTGCAGAACTTTGGTAATGGCAAGTTGTGAGGCGATATTTTTTATAGCGGTTGCACCAGAACGAGAGGGACGACTAGACTTCTCAACCGCACGCGTACCCGTACAATTAATATACTTAATGACAACCTGCATTTGCAACGCCGTTACCGAGTGTATACGCGGCGGCATTAAAACTTCACTTCTGTGGAATCGTGCATAAAATAAGGGGACGTGTATCAGCCAGGTATTGTGGTCGTTGAAGGTTGAAAACTGGGGCCACGTGCTAGAGCATGTAACCAGCATCCAGTGTGGCGCTGCCTAACGGACGTCGTGTTTGCAATCCGCAGTGCATTGTAAAGCCAAAGTGAAAGGGTCTCATTCTGCCTATACCTTTGTTTTGTTGTTGCAGCAGTTGTTGTATGCTCTAAAAGATGACCAGCAGATGCTTGACCTGGCAGGCTTTGAACCCGATCTCCACAGTAGCAGCCCAATTGTCCGCCATTGCACCATCTTCGCACGTTACCAATGGTAGAACAAAAGTGGCCGCTGTTGTTTATTCATTTCTTCGTAGGACATACGCACATAAGGAACAATCTGCAGAAACTGTGAGCTTTGACGTGATAGAGCGCCAGCTTTACAAAGTTCACAAAACTATGAATTGGAGACATAAAAGCTGTAGAATAGTGCGCGCCGCGTGATACCCGAACGCGATGGCACGTGAGCAGAACACGTGTGCGTAAGAAGAGCAGGCGTGCACCAGCCGCGCGGAACACTAAATCCACAGACACTGTGGCGTGTGTCAATCTGTTTGCTGAAGTAATTGGCGCCATAAGACGAAGAAATGAAAACGAAGGAAGGGACGCAAACCCGGTGTAATCGAAAAGAAGCCGGTTGAAGTAAATCGCGCCAGAAGGCAAATAAATTGATTGATTGATTGGTTTATTTATTTATTTAGTTATTGCTTGATTGCTTGATTGATTGATTGATTGATTGATTGATTGATTGATTGATTGATTGATTGATTGATTGATTGATTGATTGTAGGGCTCTGACGCAACGCGCTGACACAACGCAGGCGACGAGGCGCACCGTAGTGGAGGGTTTCCGGATTAATTTTGACCATTAACGTGCGCCGAAATCTCGTACACACGGGGGTTCTTGCTGTTCGCCTCGATCAGAAAAGTGGCCGCTGCGGCCGGGAATCGAACCCGCGACCTCGTACTCAGCAGCACACCTTGGCCACTGAGCCACCGCGGCGGGTTAGACGCAGAAATGAAAGCGGAGAAAGGGACGTGAAGTAAAGAAGTTCTTAAGCACAGCCAGGCTTTCGCTTTTAAAGCACGTAAGAGGACTTAAGTGCACCGAGGACTTTTTTACTGCGATGCAGGGAGTACATGCCTCCCCCCCCCCTTCCCCCCCAGTTTTCATTCCGGTGAAGCCGCTTTACGCGGCGCCGTTCTGTGCTCCGCTCCGCCACCACCTACCCCTCTTTCGCAACTGTTATGCCCTCGCCACCACCGATGCCTCTTTCACAAGTTGCTCACTCGGCTGATAACGGCGGTAGTGGCTTTACCGGATGATTGCGAAGAATCAATAGAAACGCGAATGAACGTTAAAGCGACAGAAAGCCTCTGCCGCCCCAAATTTCACCTCGTGTAGCAGCTGCGAATCCCGTCCGGGTGTAGAGCAACTTGCCCGCTTGGAACACCGACGTGAGCCCATAATTCTTCTTCAGCTTGAACGAAGAAGAATTATGAGATCACGCCGGTGTTCCAAGCGGGCAAGTCCTCCAATCGGCGGTCACCAAGCTTCCCTAATCCCAGTGGCTCAAAAAAAGTTTTTTAAAGCAAAGGTTTCAAGGTCTACCAGCCAACGGTTCTTTCGTGGCGTGCGGACAACAAACTCCCGACGCGTCGGAGGCGGCGGTGGGGGGAGGGAGGGGGGCGGACGGTTTCACTCACGGAGAACATTAGAGATGGCGTGGCGAACTTACCCAGCGTTACCCGCGCGGAATTGTCGGCTCGCCGGCGTCGGCGTCGGCGGTACGGCTTTGTCGTCTGCTTTAGCGACGGTTGTTTTGGGCCTGTTTTGGTGCAGCTTCGCGTCCACTGCACGGTGACTTCGCACGGCTTGATTAACTCGCTCGACAGCACCTCCAGTGTAACCCGCACCCGAGGGAATTAAGTGGTTGTACAGCAAACATACGTTAAGGATTGGTTTGCAGGGGGGGGGGGGGGGGAACAAAATGTACAAACCACATACAGACATCTGGCCGCTGGAGAAACGCTGCCTTTTGCGCACTGCTTGCCACGAATGGGATTCTCGTTTTCTAAATGGATGATTACCAATTTGGTTTGTTGGCTGTCTCTCCAGGGGTTGCATATCACGACCTGCCAGAACAATTCTACTCCAGCATCCTCCTCGACATCCCGTGAGGATTATTTGGGCTCCAGCCCACTCCACCGTGTCTGGCAATGAAGCTGCCCATCAGCGTGCCAGACAGTTGACCCACCGGGCAAGCCAGGAGTTCAGCGAGCAGTGGCAGGTCTGCCCCCTCTTGTCGTTCCACGAAATCACCCAGCATTACCGCCTGGAACGAACGCTATATCCCCCTGCGCACAAAAGCCTCACTAAAGAACAAGAGCACCACCTCCGAGGCATCCAAACAAACACTTTTCCCCACCCCACTAGAGCTCACATTCTGGCCCCCACCCTGTACTCCTCGCAATGCCGCTTCTGCGAGGTTCCGGGCACCCTCGACCATATCATGTGGGGCTGTGATGAGAACCCCCACCTACCTCCCCCCCCCCCCCCCCCCCCCCCCCCCCCCCCCGCGCCCTTCCCTTACCCTGAGCACTGGGAGAGAGTTCTGTCCAGTTCGGACCCTGACGACCAGCTTTGGCTGGTGCAGAGAGCCCAAGAAGCCGGACGGACTCAATGGGTCCTGGAATGAGGACTCTTCCCCAGGGCGGACTGTTTTATGCAGAATGCATTAGAGCCGGGGGTTGTCTTGCGGTACGTTGGCCGGCGTCCGCAGCGCGTCTGATGATGATTGTGGCATGATGCCCCTAGGGATTGGCCAACCAAACAATCCATCACGAGATAGCTTCGCGTTCAACCACCATCGTCATCTTCCCGTAGGGGAACCGCTGAAGAAGGAGAAGAAGACAAAGCTGCGAAGAGGAGGGCTGCGTGAGTTTTGGCTACCGTTATCCTCCTCGGCCGGCGCATCTACCCGATCTGAACCGGTCGAAGAGCGGCTCATCGCGCCTCGACTCCCCTTCATGAGCATCAGGCGGCTGACTCGAGGCACGGGCAGTTTGGAATCAAGGTACAGCGGTGAACGTGCCCATCGACGTATCGAAGGTTGTGCGGTGCCTTCCTCGCATGGTACCCGAGGACGTTGCGTTCGACGTTCACATAAAGCGGAGGCTGATGAGTCCGGCAGCGTACAAGCGCGGGTTGGTGAAGCGCGGCATTATCCTGGCTTGGCTCAAGCACCTGGAACACACCCCGCTGTATCGCGCCATCAACGTTCGGGTCGATTGGAGTCGGCTCGATCACTTCGATGACGGCGGCGAACGAGAGGAACCGCAGGAAGACGACGTCGGTGATGCTGACGGTGAGTTCGAAACGATTCCCGACGACTTTGACGTGAACGATCCTCTGCAGTTGGCGGTTGCGCTCAACGCGGTCTCGAAGGCGCTTCTCTATAACGATGCGGAAATGACGGGTGTGGGAAAAGAAAAAAATAAATGATTACGCTCACACTCTCGCCTCTCTCTTCGCCATTAATCGCATCACACTCATCGGTGCACCCAATGCATTTCTGCATCCTCACAATCCCCCTCGGGGAGGTGCGGGGGAATTTTCGTTTTTTTTGAGACACGTTTATTCCTCCTGCTCCTCCAATTCGGCTGTGTTTTAAGAGGTATTACAGAAGGCTAATGGGGCAACTGGTTCTGATAAATAGCGATTATACAAGTTCCCTCAGCTTTCTCGCAATTTTCAAACTTAATAAAGTAAGTAGTTTCAATAGGTATAAAGGGGAATAACTAAGCTCACATGCCGAATTGTTTCGGTGCCTGCGCTTGTGTTGCGCGGTGGTGTAGCCCCAAGCTAGCACATCAGGAAGGCTAGGTACCGCTATATCACCCTTCTAAAGACGCTCCTCTCCGTTTTTCTTCTTCCAACTCACGGCCGGCTACAGCGGCGGCGTCCACCGCTCTAGCCCGGCCGTGGCTGACGCTTCTGCTGCTGCTGCGTTCGGGACGCCGTCCCCGCGGTATTCCGGGTAACGGCTTGCAGAATCTTGGTTTTACTCTTTGTAGAGCCACGTGTGTGACGAGTGACGTCGTAAGGGCATATGTTGTGGGTGTCGTTTACAGCTTTGCTTTCCAACCCCTTTCACACTGTGGATTGGATCCAATTTTTTTAAGGGATTATTTTCTTTTGGAGTTCAGCTACTGGTTTAAAGAGTTCATCAGAATATCTCCCTCATAGGGCATGCGGGGATTCAGTTGTGCTGTTTTAGAAATATTTACGGCTTTAGCACACGTGTGTCAAAGTATCAACTATTTTTATATTCAGTTACCAGACAAAATTTGTAGTCACATCAGAAAGGAAATGCCCAGGCAATCGCGTTTTGAGCAGCACGTTATTGAAAGCAAGCGTCTTTTTCTGGCTCACTGCCAGAGACATTTGCCACATCAGCGAGGAAAGGCCATGGCGTCCTTGCCTTATGTGCTGAATTCGGAGTAATGATGCGAAGAAGCGTACCAAGCTGTCTAAAAATATGCCCCCCCATTCGACAACACAGCCGCGGTGCATGCAACGGAACGGGTCCTAACCGTAACGATTCCCTTGATGCGAGCCACTTTTGCGCGTAAATTGTGATTTGTAGCCGAAACAAAGACACAAGAAATTACCCCGGCTGGTGCTGAAGAGAACCTATCCATATATTGGTTCAAGTGGGTACAAATTGCGCAGGATGGTTTAAAACAACGCGGACGCGTAGTTCATTCCCAAGATCCTCGCTGTCCTCAGAGCGCTTCCTACCGAAGGGGTCCCGATCTGCCGATCGCACATGTCCGCCGGCCCTGGTGAAGCAGCCTGTCTTTGGTGAATCTCTCGGCAAGCTTTCTGTAGGCGTCCAAGCCAAGGGTGGTGTGCGTGGCGAGGTCCTTCAGGGCGGGTGGAGCTTCTCGCCCGCCGCGCTCTTCTGGGAGGCACGGTTGGTCCCCTGCTTCTTAAGGCTGACGTGGCGCGGGTGGCACGCTTGTTGCCGTACGACCGGCAGCTGCTCGACGACGGCAGGGGAATATTCACGACTGCTCCCTCAGCGGCTGGCTGAGGGAAACCCTGGCAGCTGCTCGGAGCGGGTACAGCGGTGGGCCATACCCCGAGTTGGGTGTCGCCCTGCTTGATGTAGACCTCGGAGCGAAGGCCTATTCATTCCCGGTTGGCTCTCGCACCGGCGTCCGGCCACTCCTCTCCTCGTTGCCCGGTTGGCCGTGCAAGTCCATTTGCCCCAGGTAGCCTTCTTGGGTCGTTCGCGGGAAGGCTGTGGGCGAGGGCGAGTACAGCGCGGGTCCGAGGCTGCTACTTCGGCAGGAACGTTCGAACGTGGCTCTGAGCTCACGTGGCTCGCGGCTGCGTGTCTCGCATGGATGATGATGATGATGCTTCTTCTAATAATGATGATCCTCATCTACCAGCGGCGCATACGTATTTATAACATTGGTTGTGAACAAGCCTAAAGAGTAAGGACAATCTTAATTGTGGGTGAAAATAAAATCGTGGTGTTTGCAGAATGTGGCTGGTGAAAAGCCTCGACAGATAATATTTAGAGTAGTTGCATGAGAATCGTAGCGACGACTCTCCTTCGCAACTGTGCCCACACGCCCTTGCTAATAGCTGCAGGGTAGCCGATATTTGCCGCTCCGTTCCCGAGTATACGCGGCAGCCCGGAAGTTAATTGGATTGAGTATGAATATTGACACTATTCCACGCCATGCTTTACTCGTCTCTTCGGGAAAATGTACAATTCTAGATGCAGCTCGTTTTCAAAGCTGGGAAACTAAAGTCAAGAAGCTATACACAGAGCTGTGCTGTCACAGGAAGTTGCCGTCTGGCAACTACTTAGAACCGAAATGTGTCATGTGTGGATGTGTCAATATATTGTCTTTTTATCGACGGCGGCCTCCTCTCTTGCCGTACCTGGACGTTCTTCCACATGGTGCCCACGATGTCACGCGGCATGACAAGATGAGCCACGGAGCGGACTGAGTCAATTCTTCGATGGCATTGCTCACCCCGAAGCGAGGAGGAGGCGTCGAGGCAGAGGAACCGGCTGCACATTGCTCAGAAAAGTCTTCTGGATTTCAATCAGAAGCTTATTGCCGAAATGACGCCAACTCTGGAGCAAAACAAGGACGTCGAAGCCGAAGTTTCATTATCCAGGCTACAGCATAGCGCCGACCAACTTGCTAGAATCAGTGAGGCAATGGAGGCGAAACCAGAATTGACAGCCAACACAACGATGCATTATAGTCCGTTAAAGAAGCGTACATCATTATTGGTTATCCCGAACGAAGACTTTACGGGCGAAATGCACGTGCCCCTCAGGAGCCACATCTCGCAAAAGAAGACAAAAGGAAAGCAACAGCTTGATGTGGAACAATCGAACATTTTTTTCTCGACTGTCGCCGTTTCTCAACAGCTAGACAACTGTTTTTGAAGGAGCCGATTGAGCGGTTGGGGTTGACCTATCGATAACACTTATATTATCTATTGGCGCATCAAAGCTGGGGTTTGCAAGAAGGGATATATATAATTGCATTCAAAATTTTCTTTCTGCCTCAGATCGTTTGAATTGCTAAACGGTGCTGATTAATGGGTAATTCGGGTTTCATTCACAAGTTTCCTTCTACAGCCTCTTTCCGGAAATAAGTAATTTGAAATCCCCACATATTTAGCCGGTTTAGCCCTGGCCAATCCCCCCTTGTGGGTACGTCCAAAATATTTGAGGACATCATCATTATCATCATCACCAGCTGGTTCGACATGATCGCAGGGTTTAAAGGCGCAAGGCGCTTCGTTTGTCTTGCTCGTTTTTCTTCTAGTGTCCGCGTTTCTTCTTGCGCCTTTAAACCCTGTGAGCAGAAAGAAAGATCCACCAAAATATGCATGCAATCCTACAAGCGAGAGCAAGGAGTCTGAGGAGGAGACGGGAACCTACATGAAGGCAAAGACTCAAATCACATCGTTGAGCACTCTTGTCTTCGGTCGTCGAATTCAGATATTTTTATACACGAGAACAATACTTACGCTGACAATAACGTCCACCTCTATGAACGACCAGTTGGCTGTAACGGCGCTTGAAATACGCCAGACAACTGTGCATCCCCCGATCGGACCTGCAGACTCCGTGATACTGGGAACACCACACCAGCAACGAAAAGCGACCTAACAAGAATAACCGCCGTCTATGCCGGCTACATCAGAATCACAAGAAAACACCCTGGACGACGGGCTAGCTTCAGAAGGTGTCACCTGCGAAATCTACTCGCCTAGTGAAATCTACACGCCTGATACTCTGTGTATCAATATGCGGTCGCAAGGTGTTTTGCAAACCGTGTGCAGAAGGACTTTCACAAGAGAGGTGTGACTTTAGATGCAGGGAGTCTACGGACGGAGGTAGAGAAAAAATTCCCGCGCCTTCCTGCGAGGGGAACACGAGTAAATGCAGAGCATTGGGGCCTCAGTACTGATTGAAGGCAGTGTTGCTTCCATCGCTTCTTCCGTGATGCTGGAGTAGCAGACACGAGTAAACTGGGCACGAGCGGTCAACCAAGGAAGGAAGGAGCAACGCAGTGACTGAAACACGAGCGACCGCTAGCCGCTAATATTTGCAGCGCGCGCAGTAGAGGGGAGAGCAGTACGGGGGGGAGAGCGCGCATGCGCAAGCAGCGCGCGCCCTTCCACGCCCCCACCGCGCTGCTATCACGCACCTGTTACGCCGAGACCGCGACGACGGAGCGAACGGGCTGACTACGACCATGCGCGCGCCAGCTGCTGTTGAGAGAGAGGAGGGAAGGAGAGGCGCACCTGCTGCGGACGCGGAACTGTTGACACCGTCCGACGCAGGAACAGGCGAGGCTAAGAAATGCTCTGCATTTAAAACTAAACCTGGCGATGCAGAGTCATCATTAAGAGACCATCGTGACCATGTCCCGGAGGTGCGTGGCTATGAAATGAGGGCCTGTGGTATGAGCCCTATAACTGAGGTAAAAGCGCAGCAGCTACAACCACATGATGAGAGGGCCGCAAGATGCAAACTGTTTGAACGCGCTGTTCGTAAAGACTCGGACCCCTCGACGACTGTAGGCCGTCACGTAAGCCTGGTGGAAAAAACGGCGCACCCTCTTCACGAAGAAAGGTGCCAGATAAATACGCTGCCGCCAGCATGATGACATTTCTGATTAGCCTGGTGACTAAGCGTGTTGAGAAATCGAAGAAACCTGAAGAACGTGGTACCTCGACGGTTTACACTGCGAAAGATGCAAACGTTCAAGGTTTCAACTTTCAGACGAGGCGTACGTTACGACTACGTCTGAAGGCAGTGCGCACACGGAACTACAATAAATGTTATACCCCTGACTCATCACCTGACGTAGCTATTATGAGGAACTACAGGTCGAAAGTCAGAAGGAAGGGAAGGCCGAAGATAAGAAAAAAGGCTGAACTCAGACACCGGCTGAACATGAATGGAAGGTTAGCCATGCACCATCGCCAGAACTACAGCAGTACCTTAAACGATCTAGTTTATCCCGCTTAAACGAATTCTTGTCGGGCGGGAGAATGTTAGAACTTTTGATAAAAATATGGCCGCGTATCTGCTCCTTTCGTTGCAAATGTCACCGAGAGACGATAGTCTACTGGCACCCCTGCCAAGTGAAGGCCTCCCTTCTCTTTTCCGCTCACCTCTCATGCTGTTCCTCTCCCGTCTCGTTCCTCCCAAGATAACACGCTAGAGCTTTGCTCAAGTCAATTTAAATTTACCGCGTTCCACTGCTCCAAGTCGGGTGTCTCGATGCCAGTGCTGCCGTACGGCGGAGGCGCGCGTGAATTGAGGCGCCCTACTACAACATTTATAGAACCACGTTGTCCTACTCCACGTGCGTTCCAAGCGGAACGTGGATCCCACCTAGTGGAATCTTTCGTTGCTATTGCCGTTTGATTTTTTAAATGCCGCCAGGAGGTAGCGCTGGCAACAGCAGGCGACGGTTTTTGCCGTTGATGTGGTATTTCATTTGCAATCGAAAAAACCAAGCATCCATGAATTTTTCAATAAAGGAACACTGCAAGTATCACATGTATTGATTTACTGCTTTATATTTGCGTAATCTCTTGTTCTTTTTAAACAATGTTGACAGGTATGAACCCTGACACCGGACTTAGACGTTTACTTCTGGCCGTGAGTATATAAGACTATTGCGCAACCTCTGTTTCAGTTGGCGGGTAGCTAAATCGTCACATACATACATACATAAATACGTACGTACATACATACATACATACATACATACATACATACATACATACATACATACATACATACATACATACATACATACATACATAAATACATACATACATACATACATACAGACCAACATTTCTGCGTTTAAGTAGCCCAAGAAAGACTATGGTCTTTAAAATAAGGAGAGAGAGAGAGAGAGAGAGAAAGACTTTATTCAATGCCAGCAGAGGGGAGGTCCGGGCTACACAGAGCCGCTCCCTCCCCCCGACGCGTTTACGTCGCCCTCGGGACTAGGCCCCTGAAGCAATCACTAGCTCAGCAAACGCATAGGCGATGAATAACTAAACGACCATAGGCGAGAAGCCAAGATGACTGGTGGGGGTGGGGGTGAAGCATTTATTTCTAGGGAGAGGATGCTGGCGCTCGAAAGTGGTAGAAGCCGCCAGGCCAGGGCTCCTGCGGCGTGCACAACATGATTCTCTGTAAATACTGTACATATATTGGCTTGTTATCGATGACGGCCTCGTTCCATGCCCTGTCTGTACGTTCTTCCACACTGCATGCGATATTGTTTCCTGATGGTAAAAGCCCAGCGCTTTCTGTACGCATACAACGCCAGATACTGGTTCGCCTGGAACACTCCTCCTATTCTTTTGAGCAACCGGAACCCAACCGGTCTTTGGGGCTGAGCCACCTGTGCGCGTAATTTATGGTTTGTAGCCGAAACAAAAACAAAGAATTCCTCCGAGTGGTGCTCAAGGGAAGCGATCCATATATTCGTATAATCGGGTACAAATTGCGATCGGTGCTTTCAAACAACGCAAGTTCGTTATTCACACCCACGATCTTCGCTAACCTCAGGGAACTTCCCACCAAACAGGCCCTGCTCGGCCGATGGCACGTATCCGCCGACCGTGGCGAGGTCAGTTTCGGGTGCATATAGTGCGTCATGAGTTTTCTGTAGGCGTCCAAGCCATTGGGGACGAGCGTGGCAAGGACGTTCTGGGCGGTTCGAGCATCTCGCCCGCCGGACTTTTTTGGGGCGCCAGGTTGGTGCCCTGCTGCTAAAGGCGCATGACGTGGCACCGGAGGCGCGCTCGTCGGAACATGATCGGCAGCCGCACGACCACGGCAGGGGCACACTGACGACGGCTTCTTCAGCGGCTGGCTGACGGAAGCCCCACCAGTTACTCCTAATGGGTACGGCGGTAAGCCATAGCCCGAGTCAGGTGTCGCCCGGTTTGGTGCAGGCCCCGGAGTGGAAGCCCATTCCACCCCGGCTTCCTCTCGTGCTTGCGTCCCGCTACCCTTCTCGTTGCCGGGTTGGCCGCGCAAGTCCATTGGACCGATGTCATATCTTAGAGTAGTTTGCGGGGAGGCTGGGGCTGAGGGCGAGCACAGCGCTGTGCTCGATAAGTTCGGACGTGGAGCTGACCCTGTTTGCCTCACTGGTGCGTGCTTCACTGATGATGCTGATGCTGCTGCTGCTGATGATGATGATCGTCTCCGACCGGCGGCCTCATATTTTATTCTAAGATTGACCTTCAGCAGGGATAAAGACTATCCGAACGTATTTGTGTAAATGAGTTCAGCATCCTCGCGGAACGTTGCAGGTGGAAAGTCGTAGGGCAATAATTTTTACTGTGTTTGTACGAGAACGAGAGTGACGATTATCATTCGCAACCGTATGCACTGCACAATTCTGATAGCTGAAGGGAAGCCGACAATGGAAGCGTGGTTACAGAGGGTATACGCGTCAGCCACAAACTTTTGTCGGATTGTACCTGCAATAGGACAGCATCCCGCATTTTGCTTTCCGCGGCTCGATCAGGGAAAGGGTATCGTGAAGCGTAGTGTGGTATTGAAAGTCACCTTGAAGGAGGCACAAGCACTTGCATGGCGGAAAAGAGTCTGGTCGAAGTGATTCGCGCCGAAAACAAAGAAACGAAATCGAAGAAAGAAGTTTAAATACGATGCAGCAGTAAAGAAGTTGCTAAAAAGCATAGCGAGATATTCGCCTTTGAGCACGTAAGCAGAGTTGTGTCCTTCGGTATTTCTTCACTTTTATGGAATTCCCCTACTGGTCTGAAATTCCGGTCAGATGATATATTCAAATAAAAGTTGCAGTGTGTTGTGATGTGTAGTTTAGTTCATGTTGGTACCACAAGAGGCACACGGTGATAAGGTGGCTTAGTTTCCATCAACATCATGAGTAACCCCAGGCTGGTTATAAAGTGTGTGACAGTAATAAAGACTTTTCCGTGAGTACGAGGTAGCGTTTTGCGTTCCTCTGCTACGACGTATACAACAAAGTCATTCAATGACTTTGTTCAAAGGATATTTATATCATCACCATGCCCATGTGTCAAAGACTCCAGAATTTTTCTATTGAGTTCCACACAAATATAGATCCTGTATTTTTACCTAATTACGTACTCGTATAAAAAGCTTGCGCGGCATGTTTTTTTTTTAATTTGGGTACAAGAAAATTCAATCGTTTCGTTCGACAAATATATAGTGTGTTAGCATGCCTGTGTCGAAGTCTATAGTATTTTGCATTGATTTTGCTGGCAAAACTTGTAGCCACATCAGAAAGGAACTTCATGGTGACAATCCTTTGAAAAGCCCATGGATTTGAAAGATGTTTTACTTATGTCCACAAACTTTCAGCCACATCCACAAGCCCATGGCGACCACACCCTTTCAGCTGAGTTTGAATTAATGTCATAAAACCTGCCGAGCTTTGTCAAAATAAGCTACCCATGCAAGTACACACCGCCATGACAGGTAACGGAACGGGTCCTTAGCGCAGCGCTCTCTCCATGTGGGCCACCTGTGCGCGTAGGTTATGGTTTCTATCGGAAACAAAACACAAGAAATTCCTCCGAGCGTTGCTTGAGAAGCGAAGCATATATTGCCTCAATCGGTACAAATTTCGAGGGCTAGTTTCCAACTTAGCAGGTCCGTAGCTTAATTCCACCATCCTCGCTAGCCTCATAGCGCTTGCTGCCGAAGAGGCCATGCGCTGCCGATGGTACGTGGCCGCCGGCCATGGTGAAGTCCGTATTGCGTGCATTTTACGCTCGGTCAGCTTTCTGTAGGCGTCCGAGCCAAGGGAAGCCAGCGTGGATGAGACTTTCCCGGCGGGTGTATCGTCTCGCCAGCGTTGATCATCTGGGACGACCGGTTTGTGCCCTGCTGCTGAAGGTTGAGGTGACGCTGGGCATGCGCTTGTCTCCAGAGAACCGGCAGCCGACCGGCGACGGCAGCGTAGCAGGGACGGCTGCTCCCTCAGCGGCTGGCTGATGGAAACCCCAGTGACTGCTCTGAATGGGTACGGCGGAGGGCCATACCCGGAGTCGGCTGTCGCCATGCTTGGTGTAGGCCCCGGAGCGGAGGCCCATTCATTACTGGTTTGCTCGTGTACCGGCGTCCCGCTATTTCTCGTGACGTTGCCGAGTTGGCCACGCAAGTCTATTGTTGCAGCGTATTCTCCGCAGGTCGTCCGCAGGGAGGCTGGGCCTGAGGGCGAGCGCAGCAAGATTCCTACGCTGCTGCTCTCGGAACGTTCGAACATGGCTCTGACCCCTCGTGCCTCGCGGCTGCGTGCTTGATTGATGACGTTGATGCTGTTGCTGCTGATGATGATACACAACGACAGGGGCTCATACGTTTTTTTTTAAATTAGCCATCAGCTAATACTAGACAGCATTACTAGACAGAAATACTAGACAGAAAGTGTATCAGCCAATATATTGTGGTTCTGGGAGGTTGACAACTCGAACCAACAAACTATTCACGGCACTGCGTAAGGAGCGTGCGACTAGTATTCATAATGCTAAAATTTTGTCTGGCTTACGTGCTGTTCTGTACTCAGCGCCACCAGCCGGACGGGGTGTGCAGCAGGAGAGGCAAAAAAAAAAAAAAAAAAAAAACACCTCTATGAGCTAGAGCATGCCGCTTGGCTAATTAATGTTATGATTAGTACAACATGGCTTCAAAATAGTTCAATTTTTAACTAGTTACCTGGTTATTCTCACGTTAACTAGGCATATGCTTGCTCAAAATCATCCTTGATGTCTCTCAATTACCGTGCCTCCACATTATCTCACATTGATGGGGGCACGGAAACTGAGAGCTTAAAACCGGTGGTAAAAGAAGAACAAAAAGACGAGAAAACGTCAAGTTGTATTTATTTCAAGGGTACGCAGAAAATTGTCGACAACTTGAAAATAATGTGCAGACGTGCTTTCACACACGTCCAACTCACGTTGGCGTACATCAACGATTATTGTTGGGATCTGTTGCAATGATGATGAGTATAGAGATTATTGTTTATGGAAATAGTGACAATCACGTCCATATTAATATGCCTTACGGTCTCCTGAAAATTCCGCTACGACCTGTCTGGCGCATTTTAAATGAATCGGACAAACCTAGAAACATGGTATACCACTGATGTTTACTCCACGGTGAACATTTAAAAAAATAACTTGAACATTATGAAATTTTCTCTATCGATGACAGAACAGTAAACAGCACGTTAAAGGTCTAAATATGATTTTAGGTGGTATTTTTCTAAATCAGTCGAGGCAATCAATCAGTCAATTAATTTTTGAAAGTGTTTAGGTTAACCTGGTTAAAACTTTCAATCGAGGTCCGGTCATAGACGCTTGTGTGTTTGGCAAATATGGTACTTGAAGGGGCTGGTCGCCGCACTATTATGTTGAATGTAGCCTTACCTGCCGCGATTGCTGAGATGCACTGAGGAGTTGTATGGTGCACGGGATCTACACCAGCCGTGACCGCCGTTTTCCTGATAGAAGCAGGAAACGAAATTGCTGTATGTCGAGATTTTGCGCCCCTAAAAGTTCCTAACGCGGTCGAAATTAAGTCGTAGATCTACGCCACAGCGCACATTTTAGCCTACGTATGGCTTCAGCGCGGGGAAATTCTCTTAAACAAAAAAGTGCCCCCTCTTTGAACTGGGTTCACAACAACGATGCTGAAAACTTTACTAGCTTTGCCAAACTATGGACCGCGCACAAATATACGGCCGACGTGGCAATTAAAGGGGTCCTCAGCGTGACTCGGCCATGCATTCGATTTACCTGTGAGATTATAACTGTAGCGGAAGCAAAAAACACAGGAAATTTCTGCGACAGTTTCTCAAGAGAAGTGAAGCATACATTGCCTCAATCATGGAAGAATTGCGAGGGGTTGTGTTAAAACAAGCAGGTCCGTAATTGATTTGCGTCATCCTCGCTAGCTCCAGAGCGCTTCCTGCCAAACAGGTACTGCTATGCGGTTGACTTGTGTCCGCCGGCCATAGCGGCGTCAGTTTTGGGTGGATTTCAGGCCTGGCCAGCTTTCTGTAGGCGTCCAAGCCAAGGGCGGCGGGAGGGGAGCGGTCGTTCCCGGCAGGTGGAGCGTCTCGCCCGCCGTGCTTTTTCCGGGACGTCCGGTTGGTGCCCTCCTGCTGAAGGTCGACGTGGCACGGGAAGCGCGCTTGTCGCCATACCACCAGCAGGCGCACGGCCACGGCAAGAGAGCAGGGACGGCGGCTCCCTCGGCGGCTGGCTTACGACAACCCTACAGGTTGCTCGAAATGGGTTTGGTGGTGGGCCATAGCCCGAGTTCGGCGTCGCCCTGTTTGGTGTAGGCACTGGAGCGGAAGCCCATTCATTCCCGCCTGGCTTTCGTACCGGCGTCCCGCTAATCCTCTCCCCGTTGCCGGGTTGGCCGCGCAAGTCCATCACCTCAAGGTGGCCTCCTCGAGTCGTCCACAGGGAGGCTCGGGCTGAGAGCAACCACAGCGAGGTTCCTAGGATACTGTTCTAAGAGCGTTCGAGCGTGACTTTGACCTCGCGTGCCTTGCGGCTGCATGCCCCAGATTGATGATGCTGATGCTGCTGATGATGATAATCCTTGACGGCCTGTAGCGCACACCTTTTAGGAAATTGGCCATCAGAAGTCTAAAGAGGGCGGAGAACCCTAAGGTAGTGGGTTTAAATAAAATCTTTGTGTTTGCAGGATGTTTCTGGTGGCAAGCCGTGATGCTTTATTTTTTGGCATCCCCAGCTTTCCGGCTCACGCCTAGTTCAGCCATCGACCACCAGGCGCTCAGGAACGAGCGTAACTGTATGGGCGGCGGTCTTTTCAGCACGATTACAGATGCAATCCAATCGGAAATATTTGATGTTTTTCCTATCATGTTATCTTGCGAGTGAAAACTACCAGTATATAAAATATGGCGTCAGTACATTAGTTCTACTAGGTTCCTGAGGGGCTTAAAGTGTGAGTACTGCAGAGAAGCTGCAAACATTGCGGAAAAGTTCCTGTCGTTCCCGTACCAGACCACGTGTTGCTCAATCGGTGGGCGCCCTCCTCGACGTTGCATCAGTCCCTGTGTCTGTGCCTACGATTGTTATTGGCGCGTTAAATGAGAAATGGACAACGTGGGGATAAAGGGAAGTGGCAGTGCGTGTCCTGGGGGCTGTTACGAATCGTCGGTGTGTGTGTGTGCGTGTGCGTGCGTGCGTGTGTGCGTGCGTGTGTGCGTGCGTGCGCGTGTGTGTGCGGCTGTGTGCGTGTATGCTTGTGTGTGTGTGTGTGTGTGTGTGTGTATGTGTGTGTGTGTGTGTGTGTGTGTGTGTGTGTGCGTGTGCGTGTGCATGAGCATGTGCTTGAGCATGTGCGTGAGCATGTGCGTGTGCGTGTGTGCGTGCGTGCGTGCGTGTGTGTGGGGCATATCATGGCGACGCTGTGGCATATTTTCCAGCATAGCCCAGGAGACGGAAGATGAAAACTACTTGCGGGGCTCATGTGACTTCGAAAACACGCTGCGGCCGGAAGCAGCCCGAGCGTCCGTTCACGGCTCTGAGAGAGTTCTCGTGTTTGTGTATTTTATCTTTGGTGCACGCGCAACTTGCGGACCGCTTGTTGACCGTTGTGAGTTTTGGTTATAGGCGCTATCAGCGAGCGTCGTGCAGTGCTCTGGAAAATGTGTTGCAGTACGTTACTTTGCCGTTCGAGTTCAACTATTGGAAGCACGGCAGTGTGCTGCTGCCCATATTGTCGCTGTTATCTACTCGCCATTCATTTAACAAGTTAAGTTTAGCCCTGGGCCCTTCGCCGTTAGGAACGGAGGCAACTATTGTGAAGGCCGCTGGCGACCCTGCTAAGACAACCTGACGAATGTCCGTTCTTGGACGCCTTCGCCAATGTAACAGTGCGATGCCTTTGTTCGCAACGTTTGCATTACCCAACTTACCGCGTCAATTCGCGGCGGTTACGGACGTGACGTTATGCCTGTACCCCTGAGTAGCCGGGGAAGCGGGGACTGAGCGGTGCGCAAGGCGGTGTTTTGTGTACGGGGGTGTTAGTACTTATGGGGCCCACTGTAAACACTATTGTATCGTATCGGCGACCATGTGGTGTGATCCTGCCTTTACAGCTGCGGTACTTCCGCTGTAAACCATTATTAGCAAATACCAGGGTGAGCCAATTTTCTGGCTATGCCGTCCTGTGCTGGCGTATGCAACGAAGAGGTGAGACCCCAGCGAAAAATTAGGGTTCAAGAATGGGTGGGTGCTTACAGGGGCGCTTATCATTTTTGCGGTATTTTATTGATTGATTTGAGGGTGTAACTAGTCGACGCAACGCAGGCGATGAGGCGCGCCGTAGTGAAGGCCTCCGTATTAATTTTGACCTCTTGGGGATCTTTATCGTGCGCGAAAATCTCGTACACACCAGCGTTTTTGCTTTTCGCCTCCATCAGAAAAGCGGCCGCCACGTCCGGGAATCGAACCCGCCCCCTTGCGCTCAGCAGCACAACGCCTTAGCCACTGAGCCACTGCAGCGGGTTTTGTGGTATTTTATGATTGAGAATAATAACGACTCGTAATTATTTGTGTGTGTCATTGGGGTTGTACTTCCCAGTGATATCACCTTATCTAATGAACCTGCTTTGGTTCCAATATATTCTGCGCTTGTTCAGCCATTGGCCACCAGGGGCTCAAGGACGAGCGTATCTCTATGGGCAGCATGATTACAGAAAATTTTCAAAATGTTCTGCGATTTCTTTCTCACCATGTTATCTTGGGAATCAAGAGTACCAGTATGCAAGATATGGCTGAAGTATATTGGTTCCATTAGGTGCCGGAGATATTTGACTTGTGACTGAGCCCTGCGGAGACGCTTGAAGCATTGCGGAAAAGCTCCTGTTGTCCCCGGAGCGGACGGCGTGTGTCTTAACTGATGGGTGCTTTGCCTCGTCGTTGTATCAGTCCTGGTTCCAAATCAGTCGAATTTGTTTGTACTTACTTCCATTACTGGCGCGTTCAATGATAAACGGACAATGTGGGCCAAAACGAAGCGATGCTGCAGAACGTTTGGGAGCACTGAAATCAGGACGCGCAAGCGGGCATGTAATGTGGTGTTTTTTTTTCGCGGGCACCAGGAGTAAGCTTAAAAACACTAATACTGAATAGCTAGGAAGACGTAAACTGTTTAATCGGACGTTTTGCAAAACGCTCTCTAACTTTCAAATTGGAATTTTTCTTCTAACTTCGTTGCTTCATAAGTTGGCTTATTAATATTAGCTAATTATCTGATTAAGCAAAATACAAAAAATAGTGTGACACTACATACAAAACAGAGCAAAATGCGTCGCCTTCGAGTGCATTGGCATATTTTTAACTCTGGCGAAAATCAGATGAAACACCCTTGTATATAGTACTGGGTTGAAATTTCAGTGAGATTGATTTGCGTATTGATAAGGAGCTGAGCAACTCGCTGAATGACTTCGGTTGGATTTAATAATAAGTAACAATGCACCGTGAGAATATTTTGTTGTGAACATTATGAACTATTTCCTTTTTGTGGTCATATTTATCCAGCGAAGAAAAGAGCCTTTCAATATGGCGCCTATTTGGCTTGTTCTTCTCGCGAAATGGCACCCTGCGTATTGTTTCGCATTATACCGCCGTTCGCGCAGACGCTCCAATACGGCCGCAAACGCCCACGATGGCTTCCGCTCTCCGGTAGGTCAAAGTTGTTTTCATTTATTTTATGAATACGTGGGTAAGGGATGTCACCCTTCTTGGCGGAAAACAAAATAAGCCGCAGATTGTAATATTTGTGTCAAGTTTGAAGCTGAACAAAGAAACAGTTCGTTCGCCATTTAAAAAAAAATCGCTTATCTGTGGCCGCAGCACCCTGTATGCTTCGTCGTTGTTCATCCGACCTTCAAACTCCCTGACTGAGAACCGGTTGAAAGTCCCGTCGTATGACAAAAATTCTGGTCACCCCTAGAAATTAAAGGGGAGCTGAAGCCCTTCACAAAAAGACCAACAACAACAACAACAACAAAAACAACAACAACAACAACAACAACAACAACAACAACAACAACAAAAAGTTAGCTAGAGCCTTAGTTTTGGTGTAGTTTATCACACGCTGACTCCAAATATCACATCGCAATGTATCATACATGAGTCCCCACCGTAATTTATTTTGCAAAACGCGAACTCTCGTTTGGAAGACGCTTCGCGCTTCGGCTTTAACGCCTCTGATTGGTTGCTCCCTTTATGGCGTCAAGGGCGGACACCCTTCGGCCGCGCGGGCTGTCGGAAGCATTGTAAATAATCCCGCCGTAGCGGCGCTGGACTTTGCCGCGATTTAGGTTGCATTCCAGTGCTACAACAGCACCGCAATTTCGTATTCTAACTTCCCGACTTGTTGTTTTAAGTGTATTAGAGCTCGAATTCGCTCTACACACCTGATAACCGCAAAGCAGTCACTTTGCAGCCTCAGCTGGATGGTTTCGTTAGAACATATCTAAACTGGGCAACTGGCATAGGGTGCTTTTATTCCTTAGGCTGACGGGTGCAAACGACGCTGCGGTGCTTTTAGGTCCCTGCAGCTGTTCGATCCCGGACATCTGCGTGCTCGATGTGCATTTATTAACGCAATAGCGTTATAAGGATCATTTCTCGATTTCGCAGTGGCTGCTAGCCACCCGCTTTCAGCAATGCTCACCAAGCACCCGCAGGAGTGCGTCATCGCTGCGACTGGAGGCTACGACTGAGTCAGTAGAATGCGAGGGCTCGCTTGAATGTAAAATGTGGAGCAGCGGCAACTAAAGCGTGGAGAGGAGGAAACTTATACTACGGCGTAGACAAATAAAAAGAGCGGAATTTCTAGCAGGTACTGCATCTACGCAGTGAAGTTCGTTCAACACCCAGTCGGTGTTAGCATGCTCGGCAGACATGGCCTCCAAACGTCCCCGCAACTCACGCCATCAAACCAAAGCACCTCTGCACTGGGGGATAAAAAAATAATTTTCGGTAATTCACGTGCCGAAGCCACACCTGCGATATAAGGCATGCCGTGGTGAAGGGCTCTGATTAATTTTGACCCCCGGGAATCATTAATCTGCGCCGAAATCTCGACACACACAAACACAAACGTTTTCGTTTTCTGCTTCCATGTAGGAAACGGCCGCCAAGGCCGGGAATCGTACCCGCGGCCTTGGAATCGGTAGCGCAACGCCTTACCCACTCAACCACCGCACCGGGCTTTCACCAGAAGTGATACCGGCACCAATAGTGAGTTACCTGACTAAAACTGGGAGCAAAGGACGAACGCCAATCTTTCAGAAATTAAGGAAGGCAGAGTTTATTGCCGAAACGAACTGAAATAACATTCAGTATACAGCGTTTACTGACATGAATTTTCGAACTACTTTATATTACAGCGCTTCCGTGTCCGCCGCAAGCTCTGCAAAACGGCGTTTGGCCCCACGTATGACTGTCTGAGTCGTGGCTTCAGGGCGGCCACGATAACGTACAGTAAAGCCCGCTTATATCGAACAGCGCGATGATTGTAAAATAGTTCGATATAGCAAAAATTCGATATAGAAAGTGAAGAAAAAAACTTATATGAGAGAAACCTTGCTGACGGAGCCACCCTGCAGTTCACTATTGATACAACACTTTCTCGGAAAGAAAGCATTAATTTATTGGGGCGAAAGAACTTCGTGAGGGTAGCCTGCTTCTTGGAGCACAACGCGTTGCTGGTGACTGCTTGCTCCACGGTATCTAAACAGCCGACAAGCACAAGACCGCTGCCCTCAATGGCACGGCAGTACCGCCGTAGCAGGGCCACGGCAGCGACTGCTTCGCTTGTGCTCCGAAGCGCTACGGAGTCCTCGGCTTCTTCGACAGAGCGGAGACAAGCATGGATACAAGCGAATATATAACGGCGACTCCAGCGAACCGAGCAAGTGCGGGCAGCGAGTGGCGCGGACATGAAGTTCGGTGACACCGCAGACCGCAGCGCCCAATGTGGCACTTTCGGCTCCAACGGCATGCATGCGTGGAGCTGGTCCACTCTGCCACGGCCGGTTTGGACGCGGCCGAGCTCGCGCGGGAGTCGCAACGGACACCCGCGCCACCGCTCCGCACCGATGTACTGCGGGAAAGCCTGCCGCATGCCTAAGGAGAGCGAAAAATCCCGCGCGGGAGAGTTCGATATATCCATTGTGAGCAAAATCGCGTTCTATATAACAAATTTTAAATGCATGTAATTTTAGATGCGACGGCATCTCATTCACTCGCCTTGTCCCTCCATACGGCGTTGTCGTTGTCCGTCCACACCCCTCCCCCATTCTCCTCGCCGCGCGAGCTGCGCTCTCCGCCGCTCACCCCCTCTCCTCTCCGATAGCGAACACTCTCTCGCGAGGGGCATTGGATTGTATTCGATTGGATTGGCTTGGTTTGGCTTGACTTGGCTTGGCTTGGCTTGGATTGGATTAAAGTGGATTGTGTTGGATTGTGTTGCGTCATAGCCGCGCCACGTTGCGTCATGCCGCGGCAGGGGGTTCACGGCACGTTTCACGCGACGGGAGATTCAACCTAACGGAAACAACAACGGAACCCCCTATGCGTCGCATCTACACAGGGGTTCCCGCGAGGGGAGGTGGGAGTAATTTTTACCAGAATTATACAAGGATTCGATATAGGCAATAATTCGATATATCCGTGTTCGATATAAGCGGACTTTACTGTATTTTCGCAAACGCTTGATGAGCACAGATGATAGCGGACGGCTAGAAGCCCCGGGGAAACCGAAAAATGAGCCTAACAACGTTATCACGTTAAAAAAGTGCCCGCCCTGATAATATATCAAATGGTTTCCTTAGACGATATGCTGAGCAGCTAGTTCATTCTTGTATGCAATATTTACGGCGTCCCACATGACGGCCACCCTGCCCGAAAATTCACTTTGTGTAAAAATCATTCCCATCCGAAAATGCGGCAACGAACTGCAGGCAGAAATGTGCTGGCCAATCTCACTAACAAGTTCTTGCTGCAAAGTGATGGAACACATTATCAACAAAGCGATAATACATTATAAGAAAACAAGCGGCTTTACCCAAAACAACGCGGCTTCCACAATGGTTCTCCAAGCTCTCACCGGGCCACCCCGGCTGAAGTCATTCGAGTACTAAATCAAACAAGCACTTATATACTTTAGATTGCGTTTGATTTGGTCGTCTGCTGACGAGCGCCATATATATATATACACAGGGTAAATGGTGCTGAGCGACTTATATGGCGTTCGTCTAGTTTAGCTTAGTGAGACGAACACAGCTCTGTTGTGACATCAGGCTTGCACAGTTTTGCAAGCTGGCTATGAGTTTTTTCCAAGGCAAAATGAGAACGTTTTACACGAAATTAAGATGGCTCAAGCGCTTTGCGATTCTATCTATCTCTGTGGAGCAGTATATTTCGAATTCCTCCATGATCGCCTTCCCTAAAATCGCATCGCTCGCAATGCATTCCTTCATTGGAAATATAATGAGTCTATTAAAAACGTGGAAAACAGCGCGAATTAACGAGACGAGTAGAAAACACACACTCTGTGTCCCGTTAATTCGCGCTGTTTTCCAAGTTTTTAACATGCCCAAACCAGCCCACTTGTTTCCCGTTCTAAGATAATGAGTATAATCAAAGTACAGTAGCCGTCCGATTTTTCAGGCCTGGAGGGGAACGGAAGATATTCCGAATAAAAGAGCACTCCGAAAAATCCGCGAGTCGCAAAAACGAACTTTATTTCATGGGACTGAAGAATTCGCCAATGGTTCCTTTACTTGAATTCCTCTTTCGTGGGAGAACGGGTGTGTCGGGCGCTTCGACGCGCGAACTAGCGGGGGCCCTGGGGCGAGCAGCGCACAAATGAAATGCACGTGTCGCGCGGCGCCTTGAGACGCCGCGCATTTCGAACGCCTGCGCGCACCGGATCTCTTAACCACCACCACATGCGATGGCCACCGACGGAGACAACTGGCTTTTCCTTCTTCCCCGGCCCCAGCGGCAAGACGAGGGGATGAAGACGAGGGAGACGCGGTCCGGGCGCGGGAGAGCTCGGCCCGCCGTCTTCGAGCTCCGCGCGAGTCCTGTTTTTTAGTCGCCCGCCGGGCTGTAAATAAATGTACAGTTTTGTATCGGAGGCTGAGTCTGTCGGTTGAGGATACCCGGGGTCAGATCCTCAGCGCTACTGCGGCTTGGAGGAGAAGCCCCGGGGAAAAGAACATCACGAAGATAACTGGCGCAGCCGACAGGATCTTCAACAGCGACGACTCAGCCGGCCGGCGGGCGGGCGAGACGGGCCCTCGACGGACGGAGCAGGCGGAGAAATCGCGGTCTGCTGTACGAGATCGGCGGGAGCAGCGAGCTCGCCAGCCTGGCGGAGAAGCGGCTCGATCGGCGCTCAGCGGACTTCTCAACGGAGAGCAGCAGCCTGCTGAACGGGAACGGCTGGATCACTGAGTGAGCTGGCCACGGCAGAAGGCGGTGACTTCTAGTGCCGCGTGCGGACGCCTCATCGGAAGGAGCCGGATCACCCCTGCAGCCCCGAGAAGGGGAACGCGGCCGGCGCCGCGTGGATACGGATCGCCACCTCGACGGATCCAGCCCATCACCACAAGCACCGAACTATGCAGGTCAGTGCCTCACTTGATCCTGGGTGCGTGGCTCACCATGACATGTAGGAGGTGCTGCATGAGCAGCCTTGAGATAATGGAGGGCGGTTAGCTAGGTATGGTGAGATGGAGCTGAGTGTGAGGGCTGACGAGGCAGCGAGCGTCAGAATTAGGTCAGCCATGTCTTTTGCTGACGAGATGGCCCTACTGCAGGCGAAATTGAAGATCGCTGAGGCGGAGTTAGCAGCGGAACGTCTCAAGAGTGAGCGTTTGAGAAGCGCTAACAACGCCACCGCCTCACCGATCGGGCAGCGAGCACAAGGGTGCAGCGAGATGGATGGGAGATTAGATTGCATGAGCATGCTGCAAGGGGTGCTCGTAGATATGCCCTCCCAGGAAGCGCTTGTGCTTGATTGGTTCGCTGAAGCCGAGGCCATGCTAGACTCCTACTGTGTTCCGCCAAAATGGCGAGCAGGGGTAATTATTCCCTACTTGAGCGTGAGGGCTAGAGGGTGCCTAGCTGGACTCTCGGGGGAGCAGCGCAAGAGCTACGCAGTTCTTAAGGCAGCAGTACTGAAGGGACTGAGGCTGGCTTCAGGTGAGCGTGAGCCCGTTGTCGCAGCGTGCGGAGACGCAGAATATTCCGGGAGCGTGGCCGAGCGGCCAAGAGCTTTGCAGGATGCAGCAGCCCGGGAATCGCGCGAGGATGCAGTTGGTGTCACGCGCACTGCATCTTGTGTTTCTCGAGATACCCAGATGTCATGTCGCGAAAATGTGATTGCCATGGGAAACTCGAGCGAATTGAAAGAGGGAAGTGTAAATAAGGGTACGGCTGCTTATATAATGCAGCCGCAGGCAGTTGCAGGTAGGACTGCAGGCATAGCTGAAGAGGCAGCCAATGCCAGCGTTAATGTGACCGCTAAGCAGCCCTCTGCTGCTTACGCTGACCAACGGTGCGTAGTGGAGCACGGCGCTCCGAGCGCAGAAGCGGCCGATCCCGAGAGTTCGCCCAGAAAGAGGCGAAAGCGACAGGCGGCTTCACCTGAGCGCAGCGTGGCTGAAACGCATGCTGACGAGCCGGCAGTGGTCCCTTCCCGAGCGAGGAAGCGAGGAGGAGAGGGGCCCCTAATACTGTTGGGCGACGAGGTGCGCCGCATGGCAAGGGGGTTTTCGGATGACGACGGCCGGTGCGTACCACCTGCTAAAGGCCGCTCGCTCTGATTGAGCTAGATGAGGATTGTGCCTATTTTGTCATGGTGACCTGCAGCCAGGGTCAAGGGGCACTGGCCGTGCTGATTGTTGTGTCGTCAAACTGAAGGAACGATGGTGCACGTGCCAAAAGTGTGTGTGGTGTGTGTTTCGTGTGTGAAACATTCCTGAAGTTATGTTTCACAGTGGTGGTGGAGGTGTCGGGCGCTTCGACGCACGAACTAGCGGGGGCCCTGGGGCGAGCAGCGCACAAATGAAATGCACGTGTCGCGCGGCGCCTTGAGACGCCGCGCATTTCGAACGCCTGCGCGCACCGGATCTCTTAACCACCACCACATGCGATGGCCACCGACGGAGACAACTGGCTTTTCCTTCTTCCCCGGCCCCAGCGGCAAGACGAGGGGATGAAGACGAGGGAGACGCGGTCCGGGCGCGGGAGAGCTCGGCCCGCCGTCTTCGAGCTCCGCGCGAGTCCTGTTTTTTAGTCGCCCGCCGGGCTGTAAATAAATGTACAGTTTTGTATCGGAGGCTGAGTCTGTCGGTTGAGGATACCCGGGGTCAGATCCTCAGCGCTACTGCGGCTTGGAGGAGAAGCCCCGGGGAAAAGAACATCACGAAGATAACTGGGTGCTTGCATATTTTAGAGCGTCACGTTTTCTTCGTAAACATTGGACAACAACGCCAAAGCGTTGGCAATGTCTTGCGTTGGCAGTTGCGGGCGGTCAGGAGTTCCTTCGTCGGAGCTATGTCACTTTGCGGCAGCGCGGTCACTTGGCACACGATCTCGTCGTCTGTTAGCTCGGCGGGACGACACAGGGAAAACCTGATGATGATGTTGCTTATAGTCGGCCTCACCTGGTGTCTGAAAAAGCTAGGCATGTATGACCCGTTTCCGCATATAGAGATTGCTTCCGCCTGTGAATACATGCAAAATTATGGCCTCCAAGATTACAGTTTGTTGCCCCAGCGGGAGTGAAGCCAATCTAATCCGAAGCTTGCCAGGTGGCTTAGGAGTCAAAATGGCGTCGCCCTGGAGTCGCACCACGGCTCTTTAACTTAAAATTATGTCCGAAAAATCCAATTTTGGTTTTATTTTGTCCGGCATGTCTGTTGTTGATATACATTACTTGTTTGGAACAACTGGTGCTTCTTCGGGAAAGTCCGGAATACCAGCAAGTCCGAATTTTTAAGTCCGAAAAAACGGTCGGCTGCTGTATGAAGGTTCAACGGCCTATTATTAAAAGCATTTTCGTATCAGGCTGAAATGACCCATAAAACGTCATACACGGATAAAAGAGTTTCCTGATCCAGTCTTCATAAAAATGCCTTAGCATTGGAAAATTGCGCCCACCTCCCCGCGAGGGGAACCCTGTGTAGATGCGACGCATTGTGGGGTTCACTTGGTGTTTCCGTTGGATTGATTCTGAAATCGCGTGAAACGGGTCGGGAACGCGTATGATTATTATGTTTTATGATTATTATTATGTTTTATTGGTCAATCTTGGTCAACCTCTCTAAGTGGTATGCTTGGGGCTTCGCTGTCGCAACGACCTTTACTCCATCATTGTTGCTGTAAGTGGGAGCTTCTTTTCTTTTATTGCAAGTGTTAATCATTGCCCCATCATGCGTTGTATCAGTAGCTTCTTGACGTAGTTTGAATGAGTCAAGGATTTAAAGGGGCACTGACACAAAAATTTAGCATCTTGTTTTTTTCGTTGCGATAAGTAGCTAATGACCTACTTATAACCTGTAGAAACCTCATTTGCTTCAGCGTGCGACGGTTGTTTAATTAGAGGGATTTTAAAT